>LNAC01000067.1:2928688-2981133 GCA_002007465.1 Ailurus styani | reverse complement strand
AGAGAGAGAGAGAGAGAGAGAGAGAGAGAGAGAGAGAGAGAGAGAGAGAGAGAAAAGGGTGGGGGAGAAAGGAAAGAGCCCCGCCTGAGAGTGCTGTAAATCTCGTTAATCAGCTCCTTTATGGGATCTGGAGCCTGCCTGCTTGCCCTCCTGCCCAGGTCTGCTCACTCCAATCGCCTGAGCACCCTCGTCCCCCCACCTCTCAGTCGCCATCAGATCACCCTAGAACGCCAGGGTTTGCCTAGATGCCCTGGCTACAGTGGGGTTCAGCACCCACAGCTGAAAGCTGCCCTCTTGCTCCTTGTCCCTGGAGATAGTGCCCCGCGCCTTGGATTCTTCTGGGGGTTTGAAAAAGAAGCTGTGATTTCACTACTGGAGAAAAAAAATTAAGAAACGAGAGCTCTACGCCAGCGCAGCCTGGTCATGCCCTATTCCTTGCTCATCCACACTCTCTAGGAGCAGAGGACTTTGGGGAATTAGCTTAGGCAAATCACCCTCTCCTCCACCCCCATACCCAGCCACCCTCACTCCCATCCCTTGCATCTCCTCCCTCTGCCCCCATGCTCCTGGGTCCCTCTCTTGGTTGCCTGGTCTGTCTTGGGAGGTAGTGTGGATGAAGTAGTGTGGACCATACAACTGTGAGGTTTTTTCTACATCTTTATGTCTTCCTTCTCTGGCTTTTTTGTCTTTCAGGTTTGCAAAGAAATTTGAGATGAGGGATTTGAGATGAGGGTTGGAAGATGGGGTGTGTGTGGGGGGAGGGGAGGAGAGGATTCCTGGGAGCAGAGGGACATAAGATTCAGGCAACCAGAAATACTTAGACAAAAAATGGCAGAGTCAGTGTTTAAACCTGAGTGGTCACAGGCTAAACTTCAGGAAAACAGTGCCTGATACCAGGCAGTTTTAGAATTTAAGATGACTGGATTGAGACCACGCAACAAGGCAAGTGTGTATAGTTGTTTTAAGAAATTACATGAAAATTCTATTTCAGGGGACTTGTGATGGTTTGCATGTGAAATTGAAAATTCAGTAAATTCATTTGGTTTCTCATACTGTTGTGTGGCTTTGAACTTAATATACTCACCTTGATATTAGGTGTCTCAATCTTGGCTACCAGCTGAACAGTGGTCCTGAAGGTCCCTAACTATTACTCTGAGCAGACAGCATGTAGCAAACAGTTTCACTCCCCCAAGAGTGGGTGAGCAAATATTTGTTGAAGGAGGCCTTAATCTGCTAGGCCTTCCTCCTGGCAAACTTTACCCCTGTGTTGCAGAGAATGGAAGGTCAGGCGCTTGGCAGGCCCAAGAGATTTAAGGGGATTGGGTGGGTAAAGAAAGTCTGTGCTAGAAAAAGAGAGAGAGAGAGAGAGGGAGAGAATTTTGTCTTTCTACCTCCTTGGAATATAACTTCAAGTGCTGGAGTGTTCACATGCTCTGGAGAGCTTGACAAGCTAATCAGAGTTATCTAATGACCCATCTGAGTCGTCACAGACTCCAGAGGCATACCACTTAATGTTCAATAGCTATAAAATGTAACTAGAGATTGGAGGTACGTAAGGAGAATAAATAAGGACCAGTTTTTCAGTTAAAAAAAAATCTGAAAAGATCCTTGGAGTGTAATTTTTTTTAAAGTGCAGTTTAAAAATAAACTAGAAATGCTATCAGTAAAGAAAGCCCAGAAGTCTGTGGTTCCGCCAAGTTCTCATTGTCTTTGCTGGAGAGCCCTCTAGTTTGGGAGGACAGTAAACACCAACCCTGCTGTAGGAGTCTAGAGTTTCTCTTTTAATGAGCTTGGCGGGCCTTCACACTAATTAATCTAGGGAGAGTTTAGAACGCAGAGCGTTGGATTTGAAACAATTGTTCTGTTGTGGTTTTGATTTTGATAAGCAAAGACTATCTCTCTGAAACCCTATTTTCAGGCCTGTTGCTGAACCCATTACTGCAGTTTATTTGGTTTTTTAACAGATGTTGTTTTTCACCTTTTGGAAGGCAAGGGTTATCTTACTCATTAAATCCTTGCTATTGTGCTTTGTTTCAAGAGCCTATTGAGTTAAGGAATGCTGAGGGACACTCACTTGCTGGGGCCAGCAGCCCAGGGGAGGCGAGGTCAGTATCCAATACTTTGATATAGCCTTTAAAATGCTAAAAGTCATTGAAAAACTATAGGAACTGCCCTGATACTAAAACCTCAATTATCTTGATTTAAATTGATGGTATCTTGTTTAAAATTTGGATTGTTCCTCAAATTTGGATTGAGGGTGAGGTCGCCAAAGCAATAATTGGGTGGCAGAATTTAGGGGTGAAAGAAATGATAGGAGTGTGTGTGTGTGTGTGTGTGTTCACACAAGTCTTGGGGGAAAAGGCAAAAAGTTAGAAGAGATAATATTGATGAAAAAAATAAAGTGCATAACATTTCTCTTCTTTTTCTCTGTGTTTTGGAATCAGTGCCTTAACACTGACCCAACCCAGCAAGATTAGGATTCCAGGATTTACCTTTAAATGTATTTTCCAAAAACTTTCTGTAGGTAATACAGTTGGGAATAGCCAGACCAAACTAGTAAAGATTAATTCTCAGACCACAAGATATCCTTGTAATTTGCTACTTATTGATGATCTCTCTATAGCTTACCTCTAAGGTTGTTTCTTTTGATGTAAATGAAATAATTTATTATGAAGAGACACCAACACATATTTCCAAGGAGAAAAAAAAGGTGGTGGTGGGGGGGAGAGGCAGAAAGCAGCTGTAGGCCTATACAAAGAATAGTAGGGGAAATGGAAACCAGACTGTTAGTGGTGGTTATCTCTTGGCACAGTGGGGTTACTGGGAACTTTTACTTTTTACTGAATCACTGAATTTTGCAGTGTTTACTGCTAGTATAACTTCACATGACTTTTGCAATTAGAAAATAATGTGCAAGTTATATGAAATAATTTAAACTTTAACATTATCATAAGACTTTGGTTCTTTTATCCTAAAGATATTTTAAAAGAAAACTAGTGTGTTTTAAGTTAAATAGACCATATCAGGAATCTTAACAGAGGGAGTTAGACTTACATGATGGTAGTGGGATTACATTCTAAGTTTTACAGTTACTTTTGCAAATAGCCAAAAATTCCAGAAGATTTAAAAAATCTTATCCAATTTCACTCTTTTTCTTAATGACGGCTAATCTTCCAGAAATGTTAATGAGGTACTTAGGGTCTCATAAAAAGAAGGTGAGGTCGCCAAAGCAATAGTTGTGTGGCAGAATTTAGAGGTGAAAGAAATGATGGGAGCATGTGTGTGTGTTCACATAAGTCTTGGGGGAAAAGGCAAAAAGTTAGAAGAGATAATATTGATGAAAAAAATAGAGTGCATAACATTTCTCTTCTCTTTCTCTGTGTTTTGGAATCAGTGCCTTAACACTGACCCAACCCAGCAAGACTAGCATTCCAAGATCCTTTTGATCTCAGACCCAAGTTTTCCGCCCCCCCCCCTTTTTGTCACCTTAAAGAAACTTAACTCAGTGATGGTTTGCTCTACTGAAATTATTACTTCACAGATTAAATGTTTTTTATGTTTAGGAGACTTTAACAATTTGAGGGCTAAGGCAAGAGCTGGCCATCACACTGTTGTGCAGTGGTAACAACAGTGTGTGACCACTTACTGTCCCAGAACTTCAGCTGAAACTCTTGATTGAATTATTAAGATTGAAAAGAGAAATGGCAATCCTATTGCTCATAATAAAATACATAGTTCTATGATTAAAAAAAAACCTATAGAAAGCATTTATGTCCCTTATCAGTTAGCAACAAATCCCATTCTGCTTTGTTTTAGGTCTTAGCTATTTACCTCTTGTTTAAAGAAAGTACTTTGTTATATATTAATCATAACATTAGACTGAGAAGTTGTCAGTCGAAGAAATATTTACAGTGACCTGCCAACAATTTGAGGGACTAATTACATCTTAAGTATGGAATGTCAGTAAATGTAACTGAGAAGTTTTAGGTTTTCAAGAAGAGTAACAATGTCTAATCAAGATCTTTAGAATGCTGTTTGTAATCTTATGTTAGATTTAATTAGCAGAACATGTAACTTTTGACTCACTGGAAACAGGTTAAGAATCTCTGTAGCAGATACAACACATGTACCATATACTAGACCCTTAGAAACTTACATAATTTGCTGTTCACTTATTCTTCAGTGTTTCTTTTATTTTCATTATTCCAAATTTTCAAAGATACATCTTCCTAATCCTACTTAAGAAACTGTTCTTAAATTGGTTTTTTTAAATATGTATTTTTAAAGTAAACTCAACCCCCAATGTGGGACTCGAACACACAACCCCAAGATCAAGAGTTGCCTCTTCTACTGACTGAGCTAGCTAGGAGCCCCTAAATTTTCTTTTGATGGTGAAATCATATCAGGTTAAAATACATGAAAGTGCCAATATGTGACTATTTTTTTCCTGCAACATGGCAACTTCATATGGTTCTACCAAATATATTTCATGACAGGATGTCATGAAATATAGTAAAGTATAAATAAGGACATTAAAAAAACCAGAATCCAGTACCACCTTTGATAATTTGATATGTTTCCTTTGGTGTTTTTTTCTCCCGTGTGTGTGTGTATGAAATTGCTATTGTACTGAACATAGGGTTTGGTATCCTGTCTTTGCTTTTTAACATGGTACCATGAGCATTTCCCTGTGCCATTGTATATCCGAACACATAATCTTATACATAGGTATACATAGCCAAGTCTACAATGAGGATGCATCAGGATTTTTTCAACCATATCTTAAATGGGTATTTATTTGGTCTAATTTTTTATTTATCATAATTAAAACCTGGGTAAGTATCTTTATAGATGACTTTATGGGTATTTCTGATTACTTCTATCGGATGGATTCCAAGATATAAGATTATTAGCCCATAGAGTTTCAGATTTTTAAAGATTTTATAGCATATCAATCACTTTTAAGAAAGGAAATACCATTTAGAAAGACCCCTCCCACTGACACAGTCATACACCCATAAACAGGAGAACCCATCACGCCCTCACCTACAACAAATACTGCCTTTTAAAATCTTCAATAATTTGATCAGTGAATAATAGCATTTTGGTTTAATTTATATATCTTTGATTACTGGTGAGAGTAAACATCTGTTTTACATTTTAAATTGGGTATTTATCTCCTTTCCTTCATTAGTTTTCAGTTCATGTTCTAGGCAAATTTTAAAAAGGAAGGAAAGTTTGGATTGATCTAATGTGCTTTTTGATAGTTTTATTTCACTGTCTTGGGGAACCTTATAACTGTAAATATGAGAATAAAATCTATTTTTATTTTTATAAATGTAAAGGGAAGTGGAAATGGTATGTGTAACAAAGTAACATTCCTTTGCCAGTCTCAACCTCTGGTGATGAGCATGCCCGTAGTGGACACACCACAGCCTAGAGGATAGCGTCTGCAAGGGAGGGGTGTTGACGGGGCTAGTCTTTCTGTTCTCCAGCACAGAGCCCCATGCCTGGCATGTTCAGGGTAAAGCAAGTGTGCTGAGTAACATAAGTTGGAAAAAGTGTCCAGTACTGTGCTCTGGGGCCTCTGGATGGAGAGTTGCTAGCTGGTGTACTCTGTGGCCTCAGTGCCCACCCCCGCCGCAACCTCTTCTCAGCGTGGGGCCATTTAGCTCAGCTCTCTTGGTTGGCCTTTGTGGGTGCTAATGGGGCCAAGGTCAGAGGTTTTATCTTCACATGACCTATTTAGCTTTGTTCTATGTCATGGCCACAAGCTGTATCCTTTTTACTGTGGCCAACTGACTTAGAAATGCATGCTGTTCATCACAAGGGTGAACAGGCTCAAGAGAGGGACAGATTGCTAGAGCTAGAAGGACCCTGAAGAACCTCTAGTTCAACTTTATTTTACTTCTTCTGGAGAAGACTGAAGCCCAAGGAGCTTCCCTTCTTTGGTGCAGTGTCTCAGGCTCAATTCAATAATATGTACTGAGCCACGTGGAGAGGCAGAACCTTACCCCTACAGTAAAGGAGCAGACAACTCTATGCTTAAATACTCCTGGCTAATATTTAAAGAACTTAGAAATCTACCACAAAATAAGATTACTTGAAGTGGTCTCATTCTCATTTTTCGAATGAGACAAATAATCTGATGAAAATCCATTTGAAAGTGATTTGGGGAAAAGAAAATTTTGTGGGACTGGGTTGGTTAAATTAAAATCGAATTACCTGCCATTTTCTCCAACCAATATTGGTTATTTGTGATTTCTGTATTTCTCCTAAATGAAATGACCGTTATCGTAGTCCCCAAAGACTAGAATCCATTGTACTTCTTTTCTTGAAATTACTCTTATTACTCATTTTCCCCATCCCCTCTGTTACCACCCCTACATGTTCAATAAAAGAGACTTATGCCTGCTTGTCCCCACGTCTGTCCTTGCTCTAACACTTTCATCCTCTACCTTCCTTCCTGACAATCAGTCTGTTTGTCCGAACACTTCTGTGGTTTCCCAGTGCCTGCTCACACGAAGTCCAAATTCTATCCGTGTTATAGGTAAGAGTGACTATTTCTGTATTGATCATTTTTCTTTTAGAATTTAGGTGTTTTTTTTTTTTCCTGAAAGTTACTTGCTCCTTTCCCACTTATCATGGATGTAGTTTGTCTGATTCTCAGAATCACACCACAGGTTTTATGATAGCTCTGTAGGAGCCTGAAACCAAAAATGATCTGAGGTCTGTTGAAGGTCACCAAGCAATGACAAGGTCTATTCACGAATGAATCCTAATTATGAGCATGTAAAATTAATACTAGCCGTGCCATCAAAACATCAGTCAAGTGAGGCATTGGGCCCTGTGCATGTGTACACATATATACACACAGGTGCACGTATGTACGTACACATGTGTGTATGGTCTGTGTGTGCCCGCTGTGAATGAGGAAAGACTCCCGTAGAAGAGCCATCCTAATCCAAGGGGACAAAGGAGATTTTTTTTCCTTTTAAATACAGTTTTTCATTTTAATGCCGCCATGCCTTCCATCTTGTTTATTTTTATGCATTATTTGGTAAATTAGGAAACTTCCATTGTTTGATAGGAAGGAACTTTAGATGGATAAGCCTAAAATAGTAGCAAGTAGCAAGGGCTTTGAAGCTGGACAGACCTTTGTTTGAACCTCAGATCTGCACTTCCAATCTCAGGCTCTCAGCCTCAATTTTCTTATCTGTAAAATGGAGACATTCGTGGCTATGTTAGAAGTTTGCTGGGAGCTGTTCTTATGTTTCTTATGTTAAATGTTTCCTCTGTATGAATGGTATTTAGATATTCATGGGATGAAAAAGATATTTAAAGTGGGTTCATTTGTCTCTTGTTGTGTTCGGGTCCAGCCCATGCTAGAAGTACCCCCTGTACCTGAGATTATATCTAGACCCTTGCACTGTTGTGACCACTCTTCCTAGATGTTCCACTATGACTGTTTGATACAAGGGTACAAAAGTACCGAAGGTTCTTAAATGCAAAAGTTTCTTAAATGAACCACCTGGAAAATCATACTTACAGTGTAGGTCTGCCTTGGGATGGAGGATTTGTTTGGCTTAGAAGCAATCTTCCAGAAGCTTCCTTGACCCCTTGAGATCAGTTAGGGTCCCTTCTGCCTATTTTGCTGCAGTCCGTACAGCAAGACAGTAAGATTCTCAAGGGCAAAGAATGTGTCTTATTCATTATTATAGTTTCAGGGCCTGGTGCATTATAGGTGCTCAGGAACTTAGTGTTTTAGACTATATAAAGTAACATTGTTTTAAGTGACTTAGATGGAGGTTGAAGTGTCCATTCACAAAAGATAAGACATATGGGTGATATAAAACAGGTATGACCTTGGAAATCAAAAGTTACATCCTAAGTGATACATTGGAAAATGGTCTGAATTTCATAGTGAAAATTGATAGCTAATGTGAAGTCTTTCCATAAGGCAAGTAACTCTTTAGAGACAAACTAGGGCCATTGTAGCAGGCTAAATCCAACCCTCTTGTATTTGCATAGTGATTTACACTGTCAGTTAATCATATTTGGTCCTCAAAACAGCCTTGTGGGATGGGAAGAGAGTAGCAATGTCGTTTTGCAGATCAGAAAACTGCTGTCTGGTGCAGTTTGTCACTTACTCCAGGGGTCACAGCTGGGGCGGCTGTCAGCATCACATGTGATACTACACGTTTTAACTGTACAGATACCCTTCTAAGTTGTTAAATTTCATGTTCTAATAACTTAAACATTTATGTCAGATTTTGCTGTGTGTTTGTCTTTACAGCAATGCCTTGAGTTGGTGGATGGGTGATCAAATTAAATGCTATTGATTTAGAATGCTGGTATCTCAGGGTCAGAAAGAAACTTTAAAAGGGACAGTTTTTTGTCTACAGTGCATTGGAGGCCTGTCTCCTCGGCACGTCAGCGTCTTCTCCTGGTGGCGGCTGGGACCGATGTGTTTGTGATGGGGCACTTGCTACCCTTCGAGGCAGCCCATTAAGTCTTAAGTAGATAAGGATGCTAAAGAAAGCAAGCCCAATCTGATAGGGATTAAGAAAAACCATGTAACTGTTCGGAAATCGGCTTCAGGGGAGCAGTGTTGTTGAGCAGGGGCGTGGAAATGAGGAGAGACCCCAGCTCTGAGTTGGGATCAGAAGATGCAGAGTGTTGGCCGGAGGGAGAGAAGTCCTCGTGGGTGGCATGGCGGCTGGGAACACTCATTTGGCTTGTGGGGCTCAAAGGTCATTCCCTCTCGTCTTGGCTCACCCGCACACTTCCAGGCATGCTGAAGCTGTTGTACTTCATACTCCTGCTCCCCACGGGCTACTGGCCTCTGTGAGATAGTACAAGTTAAAGGTTTCCAGTAATCAGTACACTTTTGACCTCAGACCTGTAAGGTCAGGTTATGGCTCTTAGACTTAGAATCTTTTTTGGAAGATGGCTTGGCCTGGGTTGTCATGCCACTGGAGGGTTTGTGAAATGGAATAACCAGGCCAACGTGGCCAGACTAGACTGACTAGACAACTCCTGCCCCAGGAAGAAAATTCCCCACATGCACGCTTTGTGCGGGCCTTTGCTCCTTCCCCCCGGCAGTGGACTGTAGCCCCGTTGGCTCTGTGGTGGACGCTGCCCACTCCTCTCAGTGCTGCATGGCCACTTGGAGGATAACGCAATTGGCTTTAAAGAGCCTGACTGAGCACGAGAGAGAGAAACCGAGTGTAGAAAGACCTAATGTCCAGTGTTAACTGTGGTATCAACGGGATGTGTGACATTGAGGCAGTCAGTGTGGGGACCCTCCCTGGTCTAGGCCACCAGGATTTTGTTGCCATGTCATTTCTTTGCTTCTGAGATGACTGTACCCCAAATCTATATGCCCTCTCATACACATGTGCATGCAGTTGATAAAGTGAACTCCTCATCATTCTCCAAAACCTAGCTCAGATGCCCCTTTCTCTTATCTGTGCATTCATTCAACAGTTATCTATGAGAGCCTACTATGTGCTGGATGCTGGGAAGCGGGGTAGCCCTGAACCAAACAAGGACCCTGGCCTCGTGGCCTGGCCTCTGTGTTCCCCTAGCCCTGTGTTTGTAGTGAGATCACTTTCCCCTGCAGACTCTATCCTAGTGACTTGCTCAGCTGACAAAGAACAAATGCTTACCTCTCTGGTCCTTCCATTTCTCTGCGAACGACCCAAGTGGTCCAACCCACTGCAAGGGCATAGCAGGAGCGTCAGGAGTGGCTGAATTGGATAGTAACTGCCAGCGCTCGTCAGCCCTCCATGAAGTGTAGAGACCTAATTGGAAATTGCCACTTTCAAAGTCTCATGCTCTCTGTGCTGAGGGCCTGGCCTTTTAGGCCCCCGTCATCTAGCCTGTGAGGAAGAGCGAGGACGTGCCCAGTCAGCAGAATGGGCGGCGGGCCCGGTCGGAATTCGCACCGACAGGAAGCACATGTGTCTGCCTTTTACCTGCACACAGGCCGGCAGGCGTTTCCTGGCCATCGTCCCCGGGGGCTGCCACCCCGTGCTTTCCGCCCACCAGCAGGGTGGGGCTGGCGCTGGCCGCGCCCATGCAGCGCTTCCAGGCCCAGGCTTTGTGTGCTCCCTGCCAGGGGCCGAGGCCCCTCCCCAGAGCCACCGGAAGGCACAGGAAAGAAGATTCCTCTGTGTAAAAATAAACATGGCAGCCCCACCTGTTTTTACACACGGGCTCTCAAGGACACGTTCCTTTTGTTCTCAGCTGTGTTGGGGCCTTAGGACGGAGGTCCCTGGGAAGGAGGCGCGGTTGAATTCATGTACCCTGCTGGGATCTGGGCTGTGGCCACCCCAGGCTCAGAGAGGGAAGAGCCGCCCCAAGACTGACTGGGGGAGAAACGTGACTCCTGCAGATTTCCCAGGGGAAGGGAGATGCGTGGGGTGCACGCTGTGGTGCCATCCAGAGGCTTCCCCTGCGGCCCTTCCGGGGTCAGGGCTCCGTGCTGATGGCAGGGCCCGCTCTCCCTCGGAGATCGAAAGGTAGGGCTCAGGGCGGAAGCGCAAAGGGTAACAAGGTAAAGCCAGGCGCTGGTCCTCGCTCTTTTTAGAAACTCCCAGGCATAATTGCGGCTTCCGAACCTGTGTTTATTTTGTCCTGGCTGCTTATGCCGGTTGTTTTCAGAGGATGGGGGTGAGGGAACGGTGGACACTGGTAATCATCTCGTTGCTTAAACACTGGTCCAGACTCTGCTACAAGAGGCCCCCGGCAGCGGGTGGGGCCCCGGGCCTCCGGCCACGTGCCGCAGCGCCCATGCCACGTGCACCCTCTCCGGCTCAGTGTGACGGAGACTAACTTCAGGTGGAGCCGTGCACACTCCTCCGCCAGGCGGGCACCGTGCTGTGTGCATACCGGGCTCTGGGTTTGGTCAGACTAAAGGGAGCGGGAGGTGCCTGGCGCGTTCCGGGGACCGTCTGCGACTCCTCTCTCAAACCCTCTCTCTGTCGTCCCTCCAGCGTGGGTCCTGCCAGCGCTACGGTCCCAGGGGCCGGGCTTCGATGAAGCCGGTGCATTATGTACAGCGTGCAAGACCTCCTGATTTCTCATGGATACAAGGTGTCTCGGAGTATCCCGACGCCTGCCGGGGATGAGCGCGCCGGCCGCCGGCAAGCGAGGAGCCGCGCCAGAGCCGGCCAGGGCCTGCCCAATGGGTGCGAGGACCGCCCGGCCGCCCTCGCACGAAGCAAGCCGGCCCGGGGGAAGGGCCACCCGAGCGCCTCAGAAACCAGCCACCGCGCTCCCAGAGCCCATGGAGAGCCCCAGAGCGCTTCCGCTTCGAGAGCCCCTGAGCCGGGGTAAGCGACAGCGCGAGCCCACCGTGTCCTTTTGTTTTGGGGCTTTGGCAGCGGGGGCAGAAGTCAGATCCCCGATCGCCTTATGTTTGGCCGGAGCCAGGGAGGGAGAGGGTGAGAAACAAAAACATTTCTTTCCACTGGGGTGTTTGGGGTGTTTCAGCAGCCTGGACCACTGGGCCTGGCCATAGGACGCCTTTGCTAAATAGTGGTGAGTAAATGAATTGTGTCGTGTGAAACACACGGCATTCTAATGCCCACCCCCTGTTTTTCCTTAGAAGCTCGTCGTGTTGCCTCAGCTAGGAATCATTTCCAAACTCTGTAAAAGCTAGTTTCTATCGGGCACACATTCCTAGTCTATTAGGCTTTCTCATTACTAGGTTTCAATCCTGTGTACATTACAGAGTTGAAAGAGGTGCATATCCCCCTCCGTGTGTGAAGAAGAAAACCTTTCTTCTTGTATATTCATATAGCTCCATTGGCTTCTGACCCATCTTTCCCTTGCACACACTGGCCCTCGTGGGTGTCCCATCTGAAAACAGCTGTATCTGTGGGTGTTTTCTTACAACCAAAAAGAGGGCAGGTTGGCTAGGGGAGGAGGGGAGCTAAAAAAGAGAGAATTCAGGCAGCTGGCCACAGAGCCAGCATGGGAGAGGAGCCCCGCGACCCCCATGCACACAGTTTCAACTGAGAGGAAACCTGTGTCATCACTTCATAAAAGTGTGTTTGTCTTCAGCGCTGTGTGGGGACCAGGCTCAGCCGGGGGGTGGGGGGTGGGGAGGGCTCTGCTGGTGTAGAGTATGTTATGTAATTGTGCATAACTGATGACACAAATGGAAGCAGAGGCCAGTCTTCAAGGGAAACAAACAAAGAACTAAGCAAGCAAAAAGGGGAGTGAATTCAGTCTCAAGGGAATGAACCCACCTTCCATGGTTCAAAGTTACCATTTCATGGAGGGGATCTTCCTTCTTGGTTGGCAGCTTTCAGGTGAAAATGGGAGGGATTTTATTATTAAAATGTAGAGCATTCAGCGCCTTGGTTCTCGAGTGAAAGTAAAGGCGATTGATTGCCTTTTTCGTGCCCAGGGTGGTCCAAGCCGGCTGATGCTACCACATGAGCACCGTGTCTCTCACCACTGATGTGGCAGGTTCAGGAGGAAACCTGGGATGGAAAGGGACTTGAAGCTGTTCTTTCTAACCTTGCCCTTCCAAATCACACTTGTGTCCGCTACTGTCTTGGGCATTAGTCTATTTTCAGCCATGTGCCCGGAAAAACCTGCCCACCCTGGATTTGGGGAGAGGCCACTTACAGATGAGTTGGCAGAGGTAGGGCTGCCTTAGTTACCACCACTCATGCTTGTGCCGGATTCTGTCCTGCCTCCTGTTGCTTCTAGCTTTGTGCTGAGTGTATCTGTACCTTTTACCTGGGATTTTAGGGCACTGAGACTCTCTACCTTGTCTTCTTCCTGTGTATTTGCTAGAGAGCAACTTGTTACAGTACTGGATACATAGTGTATTTAATGTGTGCCCATGGATTCAATTCTTTCTTCCACTATTGTAACAACTGTGGAGGAGCAGGAGGCTCAATTTGTGGGAGTGGAATCCCTGCAGATGGGCCTGGTAAGCTGTGTGGGGTCTCTCTCAGTCTCGGAGGTTAGAGTAGGGGTCAGTAAAATCCCCTATAGAATTCTGGGTGGGCTGTGTGGCTCCCAGCCTCTTGCACAACCTGCTCAGGACTTTCTAGTCCCTTTGTGCTAACAGGCTGTTGAGCACCACCAGCGCTCACAGCCCAGCCTCCAGGTAGATAGGCATAATTGGATCTATAGGGGGGGATCCTTCTGTCATGAGTAAAGTGCTCAGATAAGTAGCTTTTGCTAGCATTGGGTGTCTTGACATCCAGTTCTTGACAGATCTGGCCATTTCCCTCCCATTTCTGAGGTTGACTGATTAGCTTGTGAGAAGTAGGGTAGCTTTCAGATGGAAGGTTGCCTTATAGGGTAAAAAGAGAATATGCATACATGTTTGTGAAACTCCATGCCAGTGCCCAGAGCCTCAGAGACCAGCTGCAAGGCTTCCTGAGTTGAATTGAAAAGATGTTTTCTTTCTTTAGTAGCTTATAGAGAACTGGAAACAGGAGGCAAACAGAAAGTGAACAGAAAGGTACGCAGGAGAATTCCTTTTCAGGAAAAAAAAAAAAGCCTCGAGAGGAAATAAATAGGTGCTAGCAGTTAAAGCCTGGAAATTGAAGAAAAAGAAAACCCAACAATACTTTGGCTTATGTGAATTCTGAATCTGGATGAATCAGTGGTACTCTGCCAAGTCCCAGCCTTCGGTCTGGACCAGTGCAGCTGAGGTCCTGCTGTGTGCCTGTCCCACACAGTGATGCTGCGGGGCTGGTCTCCTGGCCTAGAGGGGCCCTTGAGGCCCCCAACTCCCAAGCCAACACACGAGGAAGCTTCAGGAGGGCCTCCTCTTCTGGCGGTGCCTCTCTCAGGTGGGGTGAGGTTGGCCCTGGAGTGTGTCTGCACACCACAGGCCAGTCCTCAGTGCCCTAGGGCCTCCCGGGAGAAGTTGGTGGTCAGAGTGGTTGGGAAGGCCACAGGGGCCAAAAGAGGGTGGGTTCATTTTATTCTGGTAGGATGGCAGGTTAGAACTGTCCTTATTTTATAGCCAAAGGGCACAAAGTTCACTGCATGTCGGTGACTCCCTAAGGACCACTCACTCGGTGCCACAGTGGCGGGATGCCCGGCTCGGGCCTCGGGCTCTGGGCTGCCAGGCAGGCTGGGGGCGGCCACGCAGTAGCAGCGCTGGGCCCAGACCCGCGCCCCACAGGAGGCCTGCCCCCGCTGGCAAGGGGCGCGGGATTCTGTGCGCTCCTGTCCCGGCTGCCTGCCTGGGGTGGACCGTCCTCTCTCGCTTCCTCGGCCTCTGTCCTCGCCCTGGCACGCGCGGAGGTGCAGTGGCTCTCGGGGCCCAGCGGCGTCCCTGTCCTGTCCAGGGAGCTGCCGGAGCGGCGCACGCGGTGGTACCCAGAGTAGGTGCGCGTGCGCAGTGCTGCCGCCCCATGCGTGTCAAGGGCGGTGTCGTCCGGCGTCGGGGGCGCGTCAGGAGCATCAGGATTGTGTGGTGGGCCTGCTAGCACTTCCGTCTTTCCTTCAGTGATTGACTTTTTGACTTTGCCTTCCAACAGCGTTGCTTAGGTGAGGGCTGCTTAGATCAGTTCAATTAAGAAAACAAACAAACAAACAAACAAACAAACAAACAAAAAACAGCTCTCATATATGGAGCCTAGACTCGATTTCCCAACATGCGGTGTGCGTGTTTCCCAGCGTGCAGAAGACGCTGCGCTTCCGGCTGGCGCTGTTCCCGGATCAGGTGGTCCCGAGCTCCCGGGACGGGAAGAGACTGGCAAGTGTGTTGTGTGGGGAGGGGACGGACCCGCTGGCTTGCCAAGAAGCTCTTGTGCTCAGGTGGTGGAGACAGGACCCAGTCACTTCTTCCGTGCACACAGGTATCGGGCTTAGTGAGGAGAGAGCAACCGCTTTCCAGAGCTCCTTCCGGTGTGGTGTTCTGTGCGTGTCAGGGCTGGTGCGAGCACTGAAGCCCCTTCCTTGGCCCCCTTGGTCTGCGACGTCATCTCCCAGCTCTGGATGGGCCCCGCGGGCCTCCTCCTCCAAGCCCGAGCCCCTCGCCCTCTCCCGGGCACAGCGCTGTGTGCTCCCTGTGCACCAAGCCCTGCCTGGGACCGCCCAGAGCCCTCCTCCCTAGCTCCCACCGGCAGCCCCTCCTATCAGTTTGACGACTTCGGCAGCTCCCCCAGGGGTGTTCTGTCAGCTCTGTCTCCTGGTCCCCAGGACTGTCCACTTCCCGAAAGCTGACACCATTGCGAATTCATCTCTGGTTTTGCCAACTCCTAGTACGGAATTTGCATTTATTAACACTCAAAAAAAATTTTTTTAATAAATTGGATGAAACTTAGTACTTCCGTGCCACGGCGGTTGTGGAAATGCTGAGTGTTTTGGAACATTGGGATAAGACAGGAGGGGAAGTGGAGAAGGTTTTTCTAGTGAGAGGACCTGGGCGAGGCTGGTGTGGGAAGGTTCCATTGTGGAAAGGAGGGGCACTGACTTTCCAGGCTGGGCAGCCAAGGTGGCTGTTTCTGTGGCTTCGTCCACACTACTACCTCCTGGGGGACGAAAAGGGAGGAAGGGAAAGGAAGGAGCAGACATGGACTTGGCACAACTCCCACGAGGCTGAATACCCTTGGCGGGGAAAGTTTCCTTCCTTTGTAGATTCTACTGGTGCCAGACCCCAAGCTGCTTGAGTGATAAGGGGCAAATTGTTGTAAGGCTATAATGGGGAGTCTCGCGGAGTACCCACAAGGTCGGAAGCAAAGATGAGTGGGGCCTCATTGATGTGTAAATGAGAAAGCTGGGACCCAAGATTGGTGGTCAGTGGACCTCTCCCGGGGTCATGGGTTGTTCCCCAGGAAACTCTTCTCTCTCTGTCCCCCCTTGTTGCCTGGCTTTGCATCTCCCCGTGCTTCTGCTCCTTCCTCTGCAGCGCAGCCTCTTCCCTTCACTGACAGCCGCTACGTGCCAGTAACTTTGACCCATGGTGCTCTTGCTTCTACTCAATGGTTTAGCTTCAGAAGCCGCTGATGACTACCACCTGTGC
The DNA here is from genome assembly GCA_002007465.1 of Ailurus styani. Lineage (NCBI taxonomy): Eukaryota > Metazoa > Chordata > Mammalia > Carnivora > Ailuridae > Ailurus > Ailurus styani. Next base: position 2,965,121 of record LNAC01000067.1, on the reverse strand, counting down.
TTCTTAAATTTTTGAGCGTAGGACTCAGTAGTTGGGCTTGGACCTTGGTTAGCACGTCTCAGCCCTAACCCACTGGCAGTGACAGAGCAGGGGGTTGGATAGGGGAAGGGAGGGTGGACGGGGAGAAGGGGATGACCAGATGTGGCTGTCTGATCTTTACCCACCCTCCATAAAGGAGCTGTGGATGAGGGAGAGGGGTTCTGACTATGCACCCCCAAACATGTGTTCTTTTCATGGGTCATTTGTTTAGTAACTCCAGATACTTGGCGTTTCCCCCTTAAGTCAGTTACTCTGGACAGCTTATCTCGAGGCCACTCCTAAATGGTCTTGGTTAGTAGATTGTGATAATGGAGCTGTCTGTAGGCTTTGCACGAAAGTCACTCACGTGGTACGGGGAAAACCTCATGGGCCCCGTCAGATGTCACTGCAGGGTTGACAGATTCATAGCTGGAAGACTATGGCTGTCGTAAAACTGCCGACAGCATTCTGTATATCAAATGATTTGGTGCTAGATTTTTAGTATGTCCTCATTTGTGCCGTATAACCAACAACATATACTTCTCAAGTGCATCATATGTGGCATCTGTGTCCTCCCCCTGCCAATATGGAAAGGATGCTTCTGAAAGCTTACGGTTACATCTGTGTTCATAGATTGTAATGAGAAGTGTTCTTTAGTTCTCACGAAGTTGAGCTGTTGATGCACGTCCTGTGTTGTTCCGAGGCAGGCTTGTTAACATGTGCACGTGCACACACCAAGATTAAGGAGAGTACAGAGGAAGTGGGCATAGGGCAAGACCGAGCTGTTATCTATACGTGGAGGAAACTGCATGCTTAAGATGTAAGTAGCCATTACTGAATAATGCTTAGCTACCTTTAAATTATGTAAAAGGCCGTTATCAGGCATTCCGGTTTCCTTACTATGTTTCCGCTGAAAAGACTATAATCAGAGGAAGCGGTAAAATAACTTAATGTTAGCAGGAGTTTGGATCTGAAAGTCATACCATAGTAGGTTCTTCTTTGTATGCCTCCAGGAATTCTGGTAAAGCTGTTTGTTAGCTAACCATGAGAATTACTTGCAATTACTTCTTGTCATCAGTGGCAGACGTCACTAAGGAAAGATGTAGCCATCCAGACGAGTCTCTGATGTGGTCAGGGCCTCATCTTGGGAGGTTGCTATTTGATCAGCAAACGTCCGTTCTCGATGGTGCTACTGGATATGGTAAACAGTCACTTCTCAGAGGCCTTTCAAGCTTCTCTCAAGGCATAGCCTGCTAATAATGGTTTTCTGAAAAGGAAGGCTTCAAGTTGAACATGTTCCCATGTATCTCTTTTTCTTTACAAAATTATATTTCCACAGACATTATTTGTCATGTAGCTGCTTGCTTCATATCCTATTATTAGGTGGTATTATTCTGACCTCTTCACAGAGGAAAGTCCGAACTGTTTGAGCTGGTGAGCCTATGAACACACATGGAAGATTCTGACCCCCTATATTTCCCATTGTCTTTCTGGTAAACCCTTCTTGTGAGGTATCTTGTTCTGGCTGTTAAGCACTGTTACCATCCAGATATCCCTGGAAATGACCCCCTCCCCCCCATACTCTCATGTGGCTTTCCTGTTATCAGGGCTTCCCAACAAGAAGTAGGTTAGACCCTTCGAACATGAGACTTCTGGAAGAACAGCAATGAGGATGAAGAGGTGCCTCTAGAACAAATGGGGAGACTCCAGCAGCATGGCCTAGAGCTTCATTGGTCTGGGCAGCTGGGCCCCCATCAAGAGGAGAAGTGTGAGTTGAGTTCCTTCCTTCACCAGAGAACTGGGTCCGTTAAGGAAACCAGGAGATACCCAGGTGAGAGGCACTGGGCGGTAAGGAGATGAAACGTGGGTCCAAAAAGAGCCCTGAGTGAGTCTTTAGTTCCAGTTCACTTTGTTTCAGAGATGAGGATACCTCTGAGTTCTTGAGGAGGGTCAAAGAGCCTGAGACCAGAGTGGAGCAAATGCACTGATATGTACTTGTTGTACCTGACGGTGGGTGGTGTCCTCGTCTGTTTACACAGAGAGAGGACTCGTTCCTTCTAGCCCCTTCTGGCTCTGGTTGACCTTCCTTGGTGACTGCCTCCCCAACTCATCACTGCTCTAAGCTTAGCCTCTGAGGCACAGAGAACACTCCCTGCATGTCCACATGAGCACGGGGGGTGGTGACAAGATCATGAAAGAGAAGCCAGAGACTAGGGGTGGTTTTCTTCATTGTTGGTGGCAATATTGTGTAGACTGCACCGGTGAAGACATTTTCATGGTAGAACTATGTCCTTATTAAAGAGAAAACGGGAAAACTCAGTATTTGCCTCACCTATTGGAGTTAGCTGCAAAAAAATGGGTCAGAGTTTGCTCTTCCTGCTTTGTTTTAATAAACTAAATATTGGTTTGTTCTCCATCATCATTGTGGAAGCGGGTGTAGCTTCTTCCTTAGAGACCAGCCATCACCGGAGGGGCGGAGTCTTGTTATGACAGTCAGCTAGATCATTATTTCCTGTTATTGTGAAGGCCCATTGATTAGGACTTCAAAAAAGACAATATGGATCTAAAATAATCATCATGTAAGACAAACACTCAGTTTTTCTCTCTTTCCTTTGTGCCACTCACCTCCTTCCTCGACGACATGAGGAAAAGAATTTAAAAATGACCTTCACTGTGGAGAATTTATTTTAATTGGGTTAATAATAGTAATATTTGTTTAAAAAAACCCGAGGACTTATTGTGTATAAGGCACTTCACTAAACAGTTTAAATGTATTTTCTTATTAAGCTTGCCCAAGAAACTTAGGAAAGAGCTATTCCCATCCTTTGAGTAGAAATGAAGAATCAGGGACAAAGTGAAGCGAAGTGATGTTGTGGAAGGCACAGGCTGGAAAGCCCAGCGTCCAGCCAGGTGCTCAGGCTCCCCTCAGGGCATTGCCACACCATCCCTGTTGGTGCGTGGAGAACCCCAAAGCCACGGATGCTCCCTGTAGCTGGGTGTGGGCACCACAGCCCTGACCCTCCCGTTGACCGGAAGCAACCCTCCCCGGGGGCGCACACAGTTTCACTGGGCTCCTTCTGGCCTGACTGCAGGCACCAGCTCCTCTTTCCCCTCTGCTCTATCGTCTTCTGGAAGCTAAGAAATGTATCAGATGATGACAAGTAACTGGTAGTAAATACAATTAACAATTCTTGTTCAGATTGAATTTTTGCTCAACAGTGGTATTGATCCCTAATGCTTCCAGAGCAGCCTTATCCTCTCTGACTGATCTTTATGCTACCCTCCATATGTGAGTCTTAATCTTCTCTTGACCTCAGGTTTCCCCTTTCCCAAAATTACCTCTTTATTACCCTGGGTCAGCAGGTTCTTTACACAGAACGTAGCGTATTGAATATACCAAGGCACACTGAAAAATAAAATTGCAGGCTTCCAGGCCCGGAGAGCATTAAGAGCAAATTCCATAGCAGTAGATGGCTGACCCCATCACAGAAACATGTCCGACCTCTCACACGGGGACTGGTGAATCTGAGTCACTCTAAAGAGATGGCCCCACCCCTCTGCCGATCTAGAAGAAGAGAGCTTCCCCTTCGAGGAGGGGGAGGCTCTTCAAGTGACCTTTATGCTCAGACTGTGCGTCCGGGTCAGATGTGCCCATCTGGAATAGGGAGTGGCTTCCGAAAGAATAGCACTGGCCGAGTGCCACAGCTGTCCCCCACGTCCTGTGGGATTTGACCGGTAGGCGGGAAGTCGGTGGGCAGCACCGGCATCTGCTGGACTGGCAGGCTTGCCAACTAGAAGAACTCACGGGACCTGGAGTCCGCCTCGGTGGAGCCTGCCACCCTCCACCTGGACGTCCACCAGGAAGCACAGTTGGCCAGACTGGGGGCTGCCCCTGAGGAGCCCGGTTCAGGATCTTGCTCGTGGAGGAGGGAGGGATGCCCACCAGTGTCGACACGGAGCTAGGCTATCGTGTGCCTGGATGATAAGTGGGTACAGCTCCTGAGGACCTGGAGTCCACTGAGAAGACGGTCCTGAAGTGTGCGAAACCGTGGTTACAGGTCATGTCCGATATTGCCATCCTGAGTAGGCTTTTATTTTTTTTTTTGAAGAAAGACAGTATTTTCTGTTGTGGTTGAAAATGAGTCACGAGTGTACTAATAGAAATGTCTCCTAACTTTTTTCATCATTAGCTTTTATATATTCAGTGAATGGGCTCGTCTGTTTTCCTTTGGACATGTTGTTTTTCACATGTTCACCTTTCAGATACTTTCCAAACAGTTTATATCAGTTGGCTGACATCACGTCTCTTCTCTGTGATAAGGCGTGGGGCTGTTAGCAAGTGTAATGTCTGTCTCATCTCTGTCCTGCCTCCCAGGGGCTCTGTAGAAAGACCCTGCTTGTCTCTTTGAACTTGTCCACACAATTTATTTGAGTTCTCACATTCCACTTTGTTTTTCTTATCTTTTTCCCACCCTGTATTTGGCTTGTTTTTGTAAAATGTCCCATTGTTAACTTTTTTAAGATGTAAATTATTAGCTCTCATTTTTTTTAAAAAAGAAAAATTTGATCTCATCTCATTTCCTCAAAGGTATGAGAAAATCTATTCCTGGCCCTGAAGCCAGGTGAAGGAGCACACAGTATAGCAGAGAATGGACATCACATATCAAAGCCGGTAGATATCCATGCGTGATAACTTGTCTGAGGGAGAAACTGACCAGAACCGTCCATAGGTGGGGTCCACTTGAACCTGTTGAGTCAGGCTCATCTTGGGTACAGGATAGATGTTTGTTAAATAGGTTCTTTAGCATTTTCTGTTATATAGATTATTTAATGTTTCCCAGATGACTTGTATTTACCTTAAATTGGGACTTGGGTATCTTGTACAAATAGAAAAAAGTTGAATCCAGAATGCTTAGCCATTTTGATTAGTTAGATAGGGCAGTTTTGACAAAATTAGGGTGATATAATGTAACCTTTTTAGGTGGGGAAGAAAAGGGACTACATTACTCGGGTAGGTAGTTACGGTCTGACTGTGTTCTTGCCCTATTTATGTCATCCTTTATTTGTCTTCTGATCATGCTCACGGCATGACTGTAGGCAAATAGCACCTTGGGGTCCCGGCCACCTCTTGGCACTTAAGCACACCACACATGACTGAGAAGCCAGACTATCCATTGAGAAAATGAGCAAAAGCCACACAATGCGGTTTTTCTCATAAAGTCAGATGCCCCAGGAAAATGTTTACAGGACTGGAAGAAGTAAGAACAGTGTTTATTAAAGTGTGGTAGACAAAGCCCACTCACCGTCTGCTGAAGAACAGAGGCAAGAAAGGAGATTCTTCACTCTCTCTTAATTGGGTCCATGACAATTGTCACTTATTAAGTCTTGTCCTTGGACTATATGTAGAGTCTGAGACCCCACAGTCCATTCATCTTCTGCCGTTTCTCAGGACATCCGTGATGGACGGGCAGTCACAGAGGACTTTCTCAGGGAAGGGCCTGCAGCCTCCAGAGCTCACGGTGTCGACTTGCTGGGCCCCCGGGTGGGGGTAGGGCTGTACAAGGAGGGCGAGGCGATGGCTTCCACCCTGCTGGGTCCCTACGAACCTGCTCCAAGAAAGGTTCTGCTAAGCATTCAATTCCTGAGTGCTCAGAACAAGATTTCAGTAACAACAAAAGCAGACAAAGAAGCCAACCTTCAGCCAGGCCCGGTGTTAGGACAGCTGCCACTCTGTCTAAGCAGTAAATGAGGAAGCATTTAAGCTGCTCCATGGCAAATGCTTTACCTCGAATTCATTTTACATATTTTTTACTTCTTCAACCCATAGCTCAGTTTTGCTTTAAGTGGCTGATTGAGAAGTTATCTGGAATGGGGGTGGGAGCAGGACTTGAGGCAAAGAAATAATTCCAAAGTACTACTTCTACTGTACTGATGATGGCATGCCTCGGAGATACTACGGGTTTGGTTAGGAATCTTACGGTTTCCCAACACATATTAAAGTTACACGCATACCACACCATAGTCTATTAAGTGTGCAATAGTGTTCCGTCTAAACAAGCAGAGTACGTAACTGAATTTAAAATATTGCTAAATGGGGGCATCTGGCTGGCTCCGTTGGTAGAGCATGCGACTTTTGCTCTCAGGGTCGTGAGTTTGAGCTCGTAGAGATTCCTTAAAAAAATAGAAAATTAAAAAAATTAAAATATTGCTAAAAATGCTAACCACCGTCTAAAGTTTCAGTGAATCGCCCTTTTGCTGGAGGAGGATCTTGCCTCGAGGCCAGTAGCTGCTGAAGGGGGGCGGGGTGCTGTGACAATTTCTTAAAATAAGACAACAGTGTAGTTCACTTCATTGGTCGCCTCTCCCTTTCGTGAACGATTTCTCTGTGAGATGTGATGCTCTCTGATAGCATGTGACCCCCAGGAGAACTTCTTTCGCTATTGGACCGAATCCTCTCAAGCCCTGTGCTGCTTTATCAGTTCAGTTTATGTAATATTCTACATTCTTTGTTGTCCTTGCAACAGTCAACATGGCGTCTTCACCAGGAGTAGACTCCATCTTGAGAAACCACTTTCTTTGTTCATCCATAAAAAGCGTCTCCTCACTCGTTCACGTGTTATCACGAGAAGGCAGCAATTCAGTCCCATCTCCAGGCTCCATTCAAATTCTTGTTCTCTTGCTGTTGGCACCTTATCTGCAGGACTTCTTCCCCTGAAATCTTGAACGTTCAGTTTGTAAAAAACCTAGTATCTGTGAAGCACAATAAAGCGAAGTATGTCTGTAAAAATGATGATGATGATCGTAGTAGATGTTTACTATTCACTGACCATCCAGACTCCAGCGCAACAGCAGCCTCTGCCCGTGCGTTGGGAGTGGTCCCCCTTCAGCCCGTCCCTGGCAGCTGTTCCCCCACACCCTCCAGGCCTTCACCTGCTGTTGCCCAGAACCAGCCGCTCCTGAACTCCCCCCCCTGCCACCGTCCCCACCATCCTCACTCCACTGTCTGTCAGCTGAAAGTGGGCTGTGTTGTAGAAAGTCTTTGAAACCACGAATGACATCTGAGCACACGGAAAAAAAAAGAAGCTGACCTCACTAGTAATCAATGAAATGAAAGTTGAAACCAATCAGAAGTTATTTTCACTTATCGAATAAGGAAACAATTTAATTGTAATGACCAGAGATGGGAAAGGCTCAGCAAGATTGGCTCTCCTCTGCACCACCGGCGGGAGAGTCAGTTGGAACCGTGGCTCTAAGGGCAGATTTGACAATATAGATAACATAATGCCCCCGATCTACCAATTCCTTTTCTCAGCATTTATTCTAAATAATCTGAGACCTGATTAGTGTTTGCGAACAATAGCGTTTCTCAGAGCATTTTAGAATGTCATCTAGGGAGGCCTAACTGTGGTTAAAGGGATCCTGTCCCTATGATACAATACTATTCATCTATTAAAATTATGCACTTGGGGAATTTTGCATTACTTTGGAAGAAGTGAAATGGAGTGGCTACCCGAATGGGCTTTATTTAGGTCACACTTAACTACCTTTGAAGCTGTCCCTACTCCTTATAAGCCGTGCAACTGGGGAGAGATAGCGAACCTCTCTGTGCCTCAGTTTCCTTACCTGTAAAAGGGAAAGAGAAGAGTGGAAATATAGTTCATTTGGCATCTTTCAAACAGTGCCTGACACAACATAAGTGCCTGAGTGCATGTTAGTATTAAGTTACTTACCTTCTGTGCCTCAGTTTCCTCCTCTGTCCAATGGGAATGACAGCAGTTCCTGTCTCAGAGGGGTGCGGGTCCATTAATGCACAGAAGGCACTTGGCGTGGACTGAGGACGTGGTAACACCCATGTAAGAGTCAGCTGCTGTCCTCACTGGGTGTGCAGGGAAATGTCCACATAAACCAGATCCCTAGCAGAGAACCAAGGCTCTTTGAAAATCCACATCCTCACGCACACCAAGACCAGAGGATATAAATCAAAATAATTGTCGGTGGGTGGAAAGATGATAAGCAATTTTTGCCTTTTGTACTTTCCTCTATTTTTCCAAATTTTCGACAAATGCATATTACTTTTATAATTTTAAAAGGGAAGTGGTTTTGGAGTTGGAACACTGTTAATCAGAGCAGTTGAGCACACCACGCTGCCTTCAGGTTGATGGTTTCTCCGCGTTTTGGGGAAACTAGCCTCCCAGTCCCCGGTCACTCGTAGCAGCCAGCGACCGTTTCTGCGCCAGGCAACGGTGCTGTGCAGATTTCTTCTGCAACTGTGTTAGAACAGTGATTCTGAACTCCGGGTGCATGCTTGAATCATTTGAGGGGATGTTGAAATATACTGATGTCGTGCTGCTGGCCAGACTGGGGAACTCTCAAGGGCCGCTGACGTGCGGCCAGGTGATGGGTGGCGAGCTGGAACCAGGCTGCCACCGGGTGCTACCGTTTCCTGCCTGCCTGGGGCTCCTGCCACACGGCCAGAGCCCCCTTTCTCCTGGTGTGTTTCCAAGTCAGCCTGAGTGGTGTTACCCACATCACCTAAGGTGAGACTCCCCTGGAGTGCTCGTTACAAATGTTAGCACCTGACCCTGACCCAGACCTCCCTCCTGGGACCCCATCGCTTGGCGACGTGTTAGAAATACACTTTTGTGGAGTCACTCTTGAAACTGCTGAATCAGAAGCTGGGGATGGGACCCGGCAGTCTGTGCCTGAACAACCCTTTCTCATGATTTCTGCCCACGCTGAAGTTAAGAACCACTGCCCTAGGGTGGGGTTCTGAGAAGCCAGTTCCCAGACAGACTCCCATGAGAGCTCAGTGGTCAGGACACAGCAGGGAGTAGACTCCCAGTGGCCCATGACCACTCTTGGAGAAATACTGCTCTCAAGCTGACCCTTGTTCCCTCAGGCACTTCAGAGTTCTAAGAGCCTTGATGGTCCCAGCCCCCCAGGACCTGAGAGTGCGTACCACCAATATCCTGATGCTCTTGTGGGAAGCCTGTTGCTGCCATTCTTAGGCCCTTGGTGGCAAAACGCGTGGCTGCCTTCCAGCCATAATTAGTGGGCCATGTTCTCTTTAACGTCCGTAAGTACTCCAGTTGGGAAGATATTTTGCAGAAGTACTGACCTGAGTTTGACTTGGACCGTCAGTCACAGAAGCAGAGAAGGACATGTTCTGTGTGGCTCTTCCCGTGGTATAACTTCCGTGCCTCTTTGTTTTGTAGGTTTTGTCATCAGCCTGTTGTAAGGTGGTCCTCTCAGCCCCAGACTGCTCACGACCACACCTACTGGAGAAGAAGAGGACAGGAGGTCAGTGGAGTGCTGGGGCCAAGGGATCGAGAAGGTCTGGAGGACAGAGGAATGGCCCAAGCGCGCAGTCTGCCCATCCACATGAAGGAGAGTCCGTGGGAAGTTGGAGGAAGGACAGAGAATGTGATGAAGAAGGCAGTTTGGGAGGAAGAGTTAAGAATAGCGGGACCTGCCAAGTGGCAGAATATCAGCCTTGAGAGCTGGAACCAGCCAAGGAAGTTAGGGCGGCAGATGTCTGATGGCGATGGCGAGAAACTCTTTCAGGATCTGTACCCATTCATGCAAGGAGAACAGGCGTTGAATTCCCAAAGCAAAGGGAAATCCCAGTCCTTGCCCAGGGTTCTTTCCCCAGAGAGCCTGAGTTGCATGGACATTTCCATTCCATTAAATGATGGACATCTTCCAGGTATTCCTAAAATGCCATTTTATCCCCCAAATTGTGCACCAAATTTGGAATCCACAAGGAACCCCGAGAAGAGCGGCTCCTCGGCCCCTTTACCCCGGCCTAAGTTCGGGCGACCCCTCAAGCCCCCATCTTACGACTCTCACCAGCACGGTAGGGTGGGAGTGGAGAAGAGCGACTCTCCGGACAGTCAACAGGCAGACCTGTGTGTCTCCTACTTCAGCAGAACTCAGGAGCCCCGGCCGGAGCTATGCGCGGCTGACTCCGGCTTGGAGCCTCCCGTGTACGTGCCTCCGCCGTCATACCGGTCACCGCCCCAGCACATCTCCAACCCCTATGGGGACGATGTGGTCGCCCGGCCTGTGTGTAGTGGTCCCCATCAGCAGCTGCGCCCGATGGAGCTGGCCGGCTCCGGCTGTCAGGTTCCTCCCAGCCCCCCGGGACCCGGGGGCCTATACGGGGCAAGCCCACGCTCTCCTCGTGGCTCCCCGCGGCAGCCCCGGCCCACCACCGCCTATGACAGCTCTGTTCTGTATATTCCCTTTGACGACCCACGGATCCGGCATTTTAAACTCGCCCACCCCCAGGGTTTCTGTCAGGAAGCAAAGGTTGATGAGACGTCCTACAGCTCCAGTCCGGCCACCGTCCCCGCACCTGCGGCCGGACACAGTCAGCACGACGGCACCGTCCTGAGCCTGCAGAAGGCGGTGACCCCGCCGGGCAGCGGGAGTGGCTCTGCCACCTCGGAGCCCAGTCCCCGGCGGCCGTGGGGCCAGCTCCGCAGGGATGCGGAGAACGGCAGCTTTCCTGACCACAGAGACCACGGCGCCGCAAGGGGACAGTGGCCTGCGGGGGGCGGTGGCCAGCATGGACACACAGAAGGCCCAGCCTCCTCCCCAACCCTGCTCAGCGAGAGGACCTGGGAAACTCAAACCAAGCTCAAGAAGTTTGAAACTGGGATTCAGACCAAGAAAAGTTCAAAGAAAAAAATGAACGAGACGATATTTTGTTTGGTTTCCATCCCAGTTAAATCCGAATCACATCTGCCAGATATAGATAGGAACAACAATGACTTAAAACAGAGCACCGATAAAAAGAATGGGCGTGATAAGAACGCAGCTTTGCAGGAGCAGAGTCTGCTGAGCCTGTCTTCCACAGACCTGGAGCTGCAGGCTCTCACAGGAAGCATGGTTGGGAGAACAGAGTTCCAGAAACAAGATCTGGGGGACCCAGAAGAAGGCAAACAAACAGATGACCTCAGATTCATTCACCCTGCAAAACACAGAGAACTCAAGTATTCTGGCTCGTGGCCAGGGCACCAGTACCGAGATCAGCAAACACAAACCACTTTCGCCGAGGACTCCAAAAGCCCACGGCCTCTCCCTGCCGAGAAGGCTGGAGGGTCTCCCAAAGCCATACTGACGCCCAGGTTTTCAGACCCCATGGCCTCTGAAGCTCATGCGCCCGTGGCATTAGCTTCCAGTGACAAGAACGAGAGGCCAAAGGCCCCTCCCCTCAAAGGTCAAACATCCCTCAGCCCCTCCAGCAACAGCGCTTTCTCGAGGACTACGTCCTGCATACACCAGGCACCTGCTCCGAAAGCGGGGCCCTGTCAGGCCGGCGTATATGGCCGTGACCCCAGCCCCGGGCCCCGGGGTGAGGTGGTGAAGGGGGAGACCACTGGCCCCTGCAACAGTAAGCCACTGTTCGGGCAGTTTCTCCTGAAGCCGGTTAGCCGGCGCCCCTGGGACTTGATCAGCCAGCTAGAAAGTTTTAACAAGGAGCTTCAGGAGGAGGAGGAGAGCAGTCAGAGCGGCAGCGACAGTTGCAGTGAGGACAGCGACTCAGAGTGGTTGTGTGACGTCCACGCCGACGCCCCGGGCAAGACCTGGGGCTTCGGTGAAGACAGCCGGGCCTGGAGAGCTGAGGAGCCCGGGGCCCGGCCGGGGAGAGTGAAGAGTAAGTCTGAGAGCTGCAGCGAGGAGCCGAAGCCTGGCTGGTCCCCGGCCCCGCCTCGGTCCCCGGGCCCCGCGACAGTGGGTGGCGGCAGGGGTGCAGCCTCGCCGTGGGCACACAGAAGCCTGGTCGTGGAGGAGGAACACCAGGAGGTGGAGCACAGGATGAACAAGCTGGCCGTCAGCCCCGGCCCGCTGCACAGAGCGACGTCTCCTAGGTCAAGTGACACAAAACCAGTGCCCTCCTCAGATCTCGCGGAACTGCGGCAGCCCCAGGGAAGGGAGGAACTGCCCGGTGTTTCCATTTCCGGGGAGCTGAGCGCGGCACCCCCTCGGAAGGCTGGGGCTGGCCGGGAGAGGAGCCTGCTGCTCCCGCTCTCTCTTGCCAGCAAACCCCGAGGACTCTCGGCCCCGGACTTGAGGTCGGTGGGGCTGCTGCCCGCACAGGAGCAGAGCGCCCAGAAGTTAGATGGGTCTTTAGGGGAAGCGAGTGCCATAGAAATCCCCCCACATGAGTCCCTTCAAGCAAGGGCTGCGAGGATCCTGGGCATTGAGGTGGCCGTGGAGTCCCTGCTGCCGGGTACCAGGAGGACGGGACAGAGCCAGCACCCCGAGCCTGATGGGAGTGCCCATGAGCCAGAGGCCCCCAAGGAGGAGTCTGTGTCCGGCTCAGCCCAGCCGGATGACCCCCCACTGTCCACGGACGCCTTTTATGGCAGGAGAAAGTGCGGCTGGACCCAAAGCCCTCTCTTTGTCGGGGAGAGGGATGGTGCCCGTCGGCCCCCCCTGGCTGCTGAGCACTCCAGTGTGGACAGGACCGTCCCCAGCAAGACCACCAGCCCCGAACCTCAGCCCAGCCCCCAGGAGTCCCAGTCCTTCAATCACAAGGACATAGGGACAAAACCACCCTTCAGGTCCACTCTGTTCCATTTTATAGAAAGGACCCCAAGTGTGTCAGGCTCAGAAAAGAGGCTCAGAAATACTTCCAAAGTGATCGAAAGTTTACAAGAGAAACTGGCCTCCCCCTCAAGGAGAGCAGACCCTGACCGCTTGATGAGGATGAAAGAGGTGAGCTCTGTGTCTCGCATGAGGCTCCTGAGCTCGCGGAGCGCTGACTCCATGGAGGAGGCCGAGGACCTGAAGGCTGAGAGGGGCCCTGGGGTGCCGCCTGGAGGCCTGGTGTCTCTGAAGGCCAGGCACACCCCCCCTGTCTCCAGGGGCAGCCCCTCGCTGGAAGAAGACAGGCCTCCGTCGGCACAGAGGGAGAAGAAGAACGTCCCGCAGGACTTCTGGTGCCCAGGTGAGGAGTCGGGTGAGCCGGCAGGTGTATAGAAAACCCCAGATTGGTGGGTGATGAAAATCCTGAGATTGTGAATTCTTATTGTACCAAAAGAGTCTTCCTTTTATCTTACAAAGAATTATCTAGAAGCTTTGCTTAAAAATCAAGAGCCTGTGGTGTATTGTGAAGGATTATATCTTTATGGAAATTACCTATGCAAACAAGTATAGACAGTTATGTACAGAAACAAATTTTGGGCCTCTTACCATGGAGAGGGGAATCAGTAAAGTGTTCCCACTTTGCTATGACACCTTGACGAACCTTGTAGGAGGCTGTAACGTGGGTAATCTGCACTCTTGCCCCAAACAAGACTTTACCCAGACCACCTGCATGCTCTCTATTAACCTGATGAGAAAAACGTACCCAGATAACGATATGAACTACCCAGCCCGTGATGCTGAGTCTTACACCGCACCTTCCAAAATCCTTTGTCCCGCACTTTATCTGTTTTTGCTACCATTCCTTTTTTGAAACTTGAAAAAGGTTTAGTAGATAAAAGGAGCAGTTTGCACTTTCTCAGCACCCTACCCCTAAAAGGTTCACCCACCAGCTCTGTCCCAGGAGGCCCCCTAAGGTCTGAGTGCTACAGCCCAGGACAGAGGGTTTTGGCCTTTGGGCCTCTTCCTTCTGTCACCTTAATGCCTTCAGAGCTGCTCCAGGTCAAACCACGAGGTGGGTTCCTGGTGGCAGCAACGGGGATTTTCCCCAAACACGTCTCACCCTCTCAGCTCTGCCACAAACAGGCATCTCTGTTTCCAGCATTTTCTTCAGGGCCCGGGGAATCAGCAATGATTTATTCTAGAACTATTGAGAAAGAAGAGTGGAGGGACATGTCAAAACTCCCGATTGTAAACCACAGACAGGAGGGGACCTTGACTTGTTCATTCAGACCTTTTTACAGTTGGGGGAAACTGTGCCCTTTTGTGTGTGACCTTGCTGTCCCAGGGCCCAAGGGCCCATCCTGAGCCAGGCCCTCAGGTCTTACTGTGGGGCTGTGCCCCTACCTCCCACCCCCTTCTCTGTTTCCTGCTTTGAAATCCAAGGATTTAAAAGTCAATGACCAAAATTCCTTGTTTCAGCTAGAAAAGTCCAGAATTCTTGTTCCACAAAACCTCCCCGTGGCACTTTTTCCATTTTCCCACAAATGCAGTATGATTCTTAGAGGAGTGTTAGCTAGTGTTGCTCAGTTGCCTCCACAGAATTCATGACTGAAATAATCCATTTGTCAGGGCCTTCTTGGATCATCTGGCTGGACAAATTTGGTCTTTGCCAAGAAAGAGAACACTAAGGATGTGCAACTCTTGCCATAATGGTGGAAAGAAGTGTTACATGGCCCATTTTTTGAGTTTTTGGGATTTATTAGGCTTCAGCTTAATTCCTCTCCTGGTCCCTCCTTCCCCCCACCCCAGATATGCCCACTTGCTTTCAAGTGTGAGTTAAAATGAGTTTCTTTCTCAGTCCTGTCTCATCTCAAGAACTGTAAGGATTTTAAAATGAGACAAATCCTGTTATAATAATAAACACCAGTTTGTCAAGATTTCTGTGTCTCAGTCCACGGCCCACATATTCCAGGGAGGATTTTATAACACACAAGTTCTAGTTCAGTAAAGCACTCCCTCACTTTTTAGCTTGATCGTTTGGCGTGCGAGTGGGGATAGGACAGGTATCTGAAAGCATGTAGATAATGCCAATTTTAATGTTAGCCAGCCATTAAAAACAGCTCTTCATGACCTTTTTTTTAAACGATAGTTACTGACAATCAGTAGAATTTTTTTCCCTCTCCATTTGATGCATTTATTAGTACATAATAAAATGACCCAGATCTAAAGGCAGAGAGCCCCTTGGGGTGCCCCATGGCTCGCTCTGGCATGCTTAAATAATTGCATAGCAAGACACCATAGTTTTGTCCACGCACGGGGGCTTAGGTGAACCTCTGTCAGCCCCTCACATGACAGTCACCAGGCCTGTTCAAAATCATTCTGAGAGGGGCGCCTGGGTGGCTCAGTCGTTAAGTGTCTGCCGTCAGCTCAGGTCATGATCCTAGGGTCCTGGGATCGAGCCCCACATTGGGCTCCCTGCTTGGCGGGAAGCCCGCTTCTCCCTCTCCCGCTCCCCACTGCTTGTGTTCCCTCTCTCACTTTCTCTCTGTGTCAGATAAATAAATCTTTAAAAAATCATTCTGAGAGGAATGTGGATCATATGATCGAGACGGTCAAACTTGGAGATATGTTACCTTTTCCCCTCATTGTTGCTTCACAAGTTAGAATAAAGCCTCATTGCTTTTTTTGCTGATACACTCTTGGATTTTGTTTTCCTCTTGATATGTTTTATCGTTCTATACACAAGAATCATCAGTGCCCACCCCCACCCCTGTTCCCACCATCCCAATGGGCAGTAGTCTCTTCACCACTCCTGAATTCATAGTCCACTTAGATTCAGTTTGTTCTGGAATTTTAAAATAAGTTTATGTCACAGATACCTGTGACGTCCCCCTGCCCAGCATACACACACGTGCCCTTCATGGGCACACATGTGGACTTCATGATCTGTGTGTTGTAGTATCCATTGTATCATAAAGTACCTTTATTGCAACCTAATGGTGGTCCTTTCAGCTGGCATCTTTTCCGTGGTCCTTTCAGCCGACATCTTTTCCGTGGTCTTTTGGGCCTTGGGCTAAGAAGGCAGCGCCTCAGAACTAACTCAGGTGACAAAATTCCATCTCTGCTGGATGGATCATGTTCCAGTTTGGAAGCGTAATCCCAGGCACTGGTAGTGTTCAGAGCCTGCTGGCTCCGTAGCCTCCGTGGCAGACGCTATTAGTGTGGGTGCAGGAGGAGAAGACGGAGAGAGAGTCAGGCCAGTGGGTGCGTCCTGGGAGGGTGTGAGGTGCCAAGCAGTGCCGTTCGGGGGAAGGCTGGATGTCAGCCCAGCTTCAAGGTCAGTAGCTCTCAAGCGTGTTAATGCAGAAACACCCACAAGGGTAGGTGTTAGTGAGTAGTGTCCTGCTGAAATATTGCCCACCAGAACCAGGATTCTCATGACTCAAGAGTAATCCCTCTGTCCTCTAGACCTCCGTCAGCTGGGATGGTAGGTCCTGGTTACGTGTGGGTCCTTGAGCATTTGAAATGGGGTTCATCCAAATTGAGAGGGGCTGCAGGTTACACACACACCATGGTTCAAAAGACTTAGACCTAAAAATTTTTTTAGGTTTCTCAATTTTTATATTGATTACTTGTTGAAATGATAATAATTTGGGTCTATTTGGCAAAATAAGGTACATTATTAAAAAAGTTAATTTTACCTGTTTCCTTTTATTTGCTTTAAGACAGCTTCTAGAAAAATTTAAAATGATGTTATGTGGTGCACATGACATTTTTATTGGACCCACACCCTCCCGGATCTGCAGGAGCCGGTTGTCCTCCAGAGTTCTTTCCCCGGCTATCTGGCTCTGGGCGGTTAGCTTTGGCAGTGGGGCTCTGGGTGCAGGCCTGTTGTGTGGCGGTGTCTCCCTCTGCCCAGCCCGAGGGGAGCAGCTTAGGGCCCACTGCATGCACCTAGAGGCTCTGTAGGTGCTCAACCTCTTCCTGGTCTCGCAGCCACTGGAAATGTGCCCCACCCATCGCATCATCCGTTAGGACTGCCCACCCCATTTCCAGGGCAGAAAAAGAAATTTTGGCTGGGAGGGGGTCCCCCTCGGAATCTGCACCCAGGGAGGCTGGCTGAGCACAGGGAGGGAGCCCGTGTCGTCGCACTGTGTATGGCCAAGTGTCAAAGGTCGGAAGGAGCAGGACCCCCCCCCCACCCCCAGACTCACCTGCTTCTAGCTACGTGGACACTTGGTGCAGCAAATGATGTTGGAGGCGGAGCAGGCTGCTTTTCCTGCATGCAGGCACCGTGTCCTGTTCGGTTTCTACTGTCTGACAGCGCTGTAAGCACGTCTTCATTGTCACGGTTGTAGTAGGGATTGTAACCCGATCGTGGCTAAGGTGAGACGGCGTGAGAGGCCCGGTAGAACATCTGGCTGCTAGAGAAGCTGGGAAGGATCTGGATGGCCTTCCTCATGAGGAGTGGTCCCGGCAGATTTGGGCAGAGATTGTTTTGCAGTAGTGTTTATAACTGTCAGATTTTGTTAAGTGTCTTCTCAGTTAGGACAGTTAGGACACCTTTGATCTGTTGTGGCAGGAAATTCTGGCGTTGAAGGCACACAGGTGAGCTCAGGGCTGACCCGGGTCCCAGAGATCTGAATCCTGAGGGGGTCAGATTCAGCATCACCTGGCTGCAGCCCTCACGGCAGCCTCAGACCTCATGATCTTGTGTACAGTGTCCCGTTTCGGAAACCCCACTCACTCGGGCCCAGGTTGGGATTTTCCAGTGTGGGCTGTGGAATGGGTCAGTGTGGTGGCCCAGGCTTATACACCTGGGTATGTGGGAAGGCCTAGAAGAGGGTGCTACCAGTCATGAGGGCCTGTCTGCTAGCCGGTGGTGGTCGGGGATAGGAGGCTTCTCACTGTCGGCCAGGCGGTCAGGATTTCAGGGTCCCCAAGCCTTCCAAGGACAGCATTTGATTACAAAGATGCATTTTTAAAAAAGATTTTATTTATTTGAGAGTGAGAGAGAGAGAGCACACACAAACAGGGCAGAGGGGTAGATGGAAAGGGAGAAGCAGCCTCCCCGCTGAGCAGGGAGACTGATGTGGGGCTTGATCCCAGGCCCCTGGGATCATGACCTGAGCCGAAGGCAGACGCTTAACTGACTGAGCCAGGCACCCCACAAGGATGCTTTTTGAAGCAAGATTTCATTAGAGTTGTAATTTATAAAGAGAGAAAGAGAGAGAAAGAGAAGAAAGAAAAGAAAGAAAGACAAAAAACTCCTTAGTATCAGCCACACATAGCACTGCAGGTTTCCTAGTGTTGCATTTTAAGTTACCAATGTCCCCCTATTCCTCCGTGGACAACAGGCAAGGACTTTTAAAAATTAAGCAACTCCCATGTTTCCATCTGTGATTAGGTAATGATCACACATATCCTCTTAAAATAGTGCTTTGATGACAGTTTCTTTCTTCTCAGTGAAGTCAATATTGTTTAAATGTCTAAGCATTCACTTTACACTTGCAGATTTTTTGTTCCCTCACATACTTATTTGTGGTCTGAGGATTAAACAGAAAATACACTAATTGAATATACCACTAATTTTTTTTTCTTCTTCTTTTTTTTACTTGTGCATTTCAGATTCCTATGACCCTAGCAGAGTGGAGAGGGTGTGAGGAGATGCCAGTGAAGCCTGAGATTGCTAGAGTTTACTCATGGGGTGTCATCTGGTCTGCCCGCCCAGCTCACCCACGTGTTGGCTGGAGCCTGCTGGCTTCCAGTACGCTGTCACAGCCTCTCCCACTGCCACCAAGAAACTCCTCGCCCCTCCAGAATCACTTTGTGGAAATAAAGCAGTAGTCCATTGAAACCATCTGTTTTCATAATATGAAGAGTTAATATCTATATTTAGAAAGGAGTCACACAAACTCTCCATAATGATGGATTTAGCCAAGCTGGTAAATAGTTTGGTGTTAATCTGGTTCTATGTGAAAATTCAAACGTGAATGATTTTGAAAGGACTGTGAATGTCATAAATTCCCTTCTGTATCTCCACGACTCGTGTTGTCATCCACGCTCGCATTAAGGAGTTTGGGACTTGGGCCAGCTGCCCGGCATTCCAGCACTTTTGAGTTTAGGGGAAATGGGATGAATATATACGACCCGTTTCTAATCAATTTGGCCTTCTGCTGCTGCAAGTAACTATTTATAAGTAACTTGCCATCAGAGAATAAAAGCAATATCTTTTTAAGTTCCTAAAAGATTAAAACTTGTACTATAATGTACTCAGAGTATTATTTATCTGGCGATGAAATACTTTGATCATTCGCAAACATGCCATCGTCTGCTTTGCCCTCAGTATTATCTATTTTTATGTTCTGTATGGATGTTTGGAAATTCTTTATATGAAAAATAATTGCTGGTTTAAAATAGACCATTTTAACAAAGTAACTATATTTCTTTTTACAAAAAGTGCTATTTTTCTATGATGTAAACAATTGTGAGGTGGCAGATTTTTAAGGAAGTATTATTTTATTTAAGAGTCTGTATCCCTTTGTGTGAGAGGAACCCAGAAGGGGTTCATGTCTGTTTTAAAGCACACGTCCTTTACCCCTTCACAGCTCAACTCCTTTTCTTTTGTCTTAGAAAGAGATGTCCATATAGACAGTTTACAGGGTTAATAAAATGAACTTTTCACAAAGATGCTTTTGCAAATGTAGCTGTAAGGTGATATTTGAAAATAACCCGCTCAAAACCAGCCAACATCCTTACAACTATTTTTGCTGCCATATCCACTAGAATTACCAAAAAACATAGCTTCATCTCAGTATGTCTGTGGGGCTATCTCCTGAGACCTGACTTTCCTCCTCCCCTCCCCTGCCCGATGCCCCTTTACCAAATAATGAATTTTTATCTAGAATGATCCTTAATTATTAGTCTCTGCATATTTTTAAAAGCACCAGAGACGTTTTATATATATATATATACATATGCCAATACAAAAGTACTACGAGGCCTATGTATTCAACTGTGTTTACTATTGCAGTAGCCTGCACAAGTTTTATGCATTTTTATGCGTTTGCCCCTTCTTTCAAAGTAAGGGATCTTGTTAGCTAACACTTCCTAAATGGTTTCTCGTCGCTGTCCTTCCTCCTTCCCTCCGTTTTCTTTCCTTCCTTCCCTCTGTTTCTCCCTCCATGTTTCTCTTTTTCTTTGAGAAACCACCTTATCTATTTTTAGACGTTTCAAATTCCTAAAATGTGAACTGTTGGGTGGTCTGCAATTTGGCCTGCAAACAACTCTGACTGGGCCGTTTTTATCTGTACCATATGACTTTATTTCATAAGAACTCCATGTCTTTGGACTGTAATAAACAACACAGAATCTAAGTCATACTGAACAGTCGTTTCAAATACACTTATCTGAACTCTTGGTTCTTACTCTTGACTTCTTTCCGGATTTTGGCTGTTGTGAAAAGCTGTAGTAGGTTCTTGCTTTCCCAGCAAATGAGATGGGCCAAGTCTCATCATTTGGAATGGGGGAAACTTTTTCCTGAGAAACATTTAGTGGGGAAGAGGTCAGTTAGTCTGTTATAGTTGGTGAATCACTCAAGTCATCTGCTAGAATCAAACGAAGGCGGCTACCTGGAGGTCTTTGTGGGGTGTGCTTCCCTCCTGCAGTTGCAAATGGAAGAAGATCTTAGATAGACCTGCACACGGAGACACAGACATGCATACATACCTATGAACTCTGTCCTGACTTCCTCTTCGATTTGTTGATCCCACCTAAAAACGTCTTTTAATGAAAATAACTACATTTTAGCTTATTCCTCAGGAGAAAGAAAAGGATCCTGAAGAGAAAAATAGGGTAACCTATGTATATCACAAAGCAAAATAGGATACCTTTCAGTTTCTATTCTAAATTGTACCATCTTTCTGAAACCATTCTGAATTCAGTTGAAATTATCAATATTTGTACTTTGAACCTTAACTTCTGGATTCCAGCCTGTATATAAATCTTTTGGTGTGTGTGTGGAGGGGATAACTTTGACAATTTGACTTTTAAGCTTGCACACTCTGAGGTAAATAATACATTCTCTAATCCAAAATAGCTTTCTCAGACGTTTTGAACTTAATGCTAATTATTCTTTTAATATTACTACTTCTCATGCATATATAACTCTCCATTATTATTTGTGGCCGGAAAAAAAAAAGTTCTCATATTTTGTGTTTGTCATTGTTTTTCTCCTACGTATGCTAACTGTTGGTGTTTCATAATTTGGGGCTTATAAAACTTAAAGTTCTACCTTTGGCCATTTGGACTCAACATTACATCGGGAATTGCACATAAAATGTATTTGTACTCTTTGATTTACAAAAGAAGGGAAAACAGGTTGGTAATAGAGCTCTAATTGCTTGCTTTGAAGGAAATTTCGAAATTACCCAAATCCAAGTATGTTCATTATATCGTTTTCAACCTTAGGTCTCTGCAAGCCACAGAAAACTGCCCACCCAAGGGGCACAGCTCCTCCGTGTGTCTGCAGAACACTTTTCCATGTCTCTTGTCACATGGAATTCTTTAAAAGTCCCTGAAAACATACCTGCTCTCTGAGATCCTGGTTTCCTTACTAGAATCATGGGTGATTTTGGTCTATGTGCAATTTCTAAGTCAAACCTTTTCTGTTTGACTGTTGGTTGAAATGTGGTGGTTAATGGAAGTTCCACTGTGTGAACTCAGATGACTCTGGAACTAGACCCTGACCGCATTTTGCAGCAGGACGGCAGACCTTGGCTTCGGGCTTCTGAGGAGGAAGGCAGCAGCTGACCCTCTGTGGACACGACTGCTTCCCAGCTGGGAGCAGAAAGGACTGATGGAAAATATGATGAAGCCACCATTTCATCTGTGGCCCCCCAACGACCGTGTTTGTGTGTTTTGGCTGTTTTGCTTTGCTTTGTTTTGTTTAAAATGATGAAGTAGGACACAATTAAGTGTCAGGTTAGCAGCTCTTGGAAAGTGACCAGTACAGCCAAGTTCCCACCCTCTAAAGAGCAGGGCTCAGAGAAACCCTCCTGGTTTCCTGAGTTCTCGTCAGCAGTTACCGCCGTGTCTGGGCCATTTTCTTCCAGATCCGTCTGTGCTCCAGGGACAGGATGAGTCTCCGGCTATGGCCTTGCAGGCCCGGGGGATTTTCGCATTGGTTTTTTCTTTTGTTTGTAACTGCAGATTCTGTACATCTGTTTGTGGGAGGAGAGTTGCTACTCAGGACAGGGTTTAAGAGACAGATTCCAAGTGACCTTTAAGAGTCTGCATGGTGGGAGGTCCTGTTCCTGGAGTGTGGGTTGGTCCACTCCAGGACCCACCAAGCATGGAAGGAAGGGGATGGTAAAAGAAAGTTAAAGAGAGAATAGGTCCCTAGCCTTCACACTTTATTAAAAAAAAAAAAAATGGTGAGGACTACAGTCCAGATTGAGGCCTCTTCTAAAGTTCATTATGGCCTAGCCGGCTGCCCATTGAAACAGTCCTTGGGTTCATCAGCAGTGCGGAGAGGCGGGCAGAGTGCCTACAGATTCCTGGCTTTGACTTTTGAGAGCCCCTGTCACAGTTGTGTTTATTACAGAAGACAGGGAGGTCCTTGTTCTGTGGCCTCTGCACAGTGACTGAAACTTGAACCCAAAGGCAAGTCCAGACTGTCCAACCGTTCGTCCCATAGCCTTGATTGAGGGGGGGCAGGGTGAGGAGGAAGCGTGCCCCATAAGGTGATCCATCCCCTTCTCCGTACAGAAGCCCGGCCTGCTGGGGCTTGCAGCTAAGCCAGCGGAGCGTGACTTCTCTCCTTCACCCCACCCTGTGGCAGGACCCACATGTGTGACACTCACTGTCACGGAGCAAGAGAGAGAAAAAAGCGAGTTCAAGTTGAGAAGCATATGGCAGAAATTAGAAATGAAAACCATATGTCCCAGCCAGGGAGAAAAGCGGGAACCTACAGATTATAAAAATCAATGAATTACTCTCCACTTGGGTCAGCTGAAATTTGAGCCCTCACGCTCAGGCCTGTCAGGAAAGCTAAGCAGAGGCATCTCAAAGAAAAAAACAAAACAACACAAAAAAACCAAAACTTCCCAAGTGTGGTGAATACAAAGCCCCGGAACCCCACAGAAGCTCTGTATGTGCTCATTTCTTTGGGCACCACGAAGACAGAAGGAGGCAGGTAGAGAGGATCCCGGGAAAAGACACAACAGGTCACTGCCAGTTGTTAGCTGTGGCTCACCAGCCCCGGATCAGGCAGCACCAGAGGCCTTAAGGTGACGAGAGGTGGAGGTGGGTGAAGAGGAGTCATGATGCCAGCAGAGCCCAGATGAATGTCTCCGGGGAGCTCTCGTTTCTCTGCACAATGTAAAGACTTGCTAGTTCTGGATGGTTGGCCTGCTCAGTAGCACATGTGTTCCAAATAAACATTTTGCATGAAAGTACCTCTGTCCATTGTCTTTGGCTGTGGGTGCAGGAGCTGCCCCATGAGCCTTCAGGGCTGGTCCCTGCGCTGGTGGCTGCGCCGATGGTGTCCCAACACAGGGACAGGTGGGCCATGGACTTCTGGCACCTCTTGGTCTCCTGAGTTTTCCCTGGGTGTTTAAGCTCCCCTTCCATCTGCAAAAGATTCAATACAGGGTGGAAAGAGGCCTATGGTCAGTCTGGGGTCAAGGTTTGAATATGGGCTCCATTGTTAGCCAAGCAGCCCTGCCCATGTCCCTTCCCTGGCCCCTGTTTCCCCCATCTGCCTCTCCTACTGTGAATATAAGAACCAAACATCTAGAAAAGCCCACATTGTGAATGATCAATGAATGAAACATGGAGCTGGATCTGTACCTTACAGGGTATGGGAAAAATGCTTGTCTGCAAGCTTGTAGGTTTGCAAATCCAGGCCTTAGCCCTCTTACAGGGATTCACCTTCTTGTTTCTAGTATCCCAGTTCTGGAAGCAGATGCAAATTCAGCACCCCATCATGCTCTCGATTTGTTTCTAGTAGCCCAGGAAACCTAGAAGCTGTGGTCTCTGAGTTTTCAAAAATGACTTGGTCCTTCTTTCCAGTGTAAGCTCCTTCTCTTCCCCACTTGCTTCTGTAGACGTGTCCTCATTTCTTCTTTGGTCCCATGTGTGTGGGTCTCCACGCTCGAGGGTTCCAAGGCCCTCTCAGGAGTCTGAAATTTCAGATCCTGTTCAAATTCAGGTTTTAAAGTAAGAGCTATCCCCAGTTGGTTGGTAATTGAATCCACATAAGAAAATAAAACTGAGAAAGAAGTCCCTTGACCAAATTAATGCTATGAGATGAAGCACACAACCTAGCGATCAGGGGACTTGTCCCGGGCCTGGCTCCACATTAACTAGCCGGGACTCTGGCCGCCTCCCCTGCTCTTTCCAGAACACTTTGCAAATGGAGACGTGGGACTGAACTAAATTAACTGGTCTCTTCCAAATCTAAGATTATATAGTTATTTTTTTGGCAAAATTGGAAGTCCATAGGGTCTTTGCTCTGCCAGAAGGGTCCAAGAATAAACTTATGTGAAAACCACTGCTGCACAGGCCTGAGGACCACGTCATGGCGGGGGTAGGGAGCCCCGCCATGATTTCGCTCACCAGGGTGGTCCATTTCTCCACTCCAGGAACTTATCTTACTTTTCTCCCCCTTGCTGTACTTCGGAACCAGCCAAGAGACTGACAATATTGAATTCTCCCAAGCCTATTTTTCTTATGTTAGAGCAGGGCACAGGGTGTTTATGAGCCTGGCTGGAAGCCCAAAGCATTCATCTACAGTGTCCGTTGAGAGCACTTTTCTCACAATTTGCCGGTTTGGGGGCCTTTTAAATGCAGTTTTAAATGCAGATGTTTGTGCCTCAGCAGCTACGTTGGCCTTTCTGCTTCTACCCCCCACATAAATCTTCCCCCACGTGGTCAGGTTGTGTTCCACAGGCTGGAAATGTGTCAGTCACCCCGGTGCTTAGCCCTCAGGGAACAACAGCTCCATGGAACACGGGGAGCATTCACCCTCCCAGGTCCATTGGGGCTCTGGTTTGGTTTCAGCCAGAGAGTCCAGTTTTGCTTTGAGTGAGAGGAGGTTTGTGCCAGATCACATGGAGACTCCATTCGCTTCTCCTTCTGGCAACTTCCCTCTGTCCTGCGTTCCTGCTGCATTCACTGTGGCTATTTTTAACCTAGCCTACCCCTACCAGCGTTTCTCCACTGATGATGGCAGGGTCGGCTTGTGGAGAAAGGAACTCCGATGTGAGTTTACCTAGAGTTTCTTTTGCGTATTTAAAATAAAATGCTCAACATGGGGATGAGTGTTGAGTCATTGTTGACTCATTGTTGGGTCCCTGTGGTGTGACAGGGATGTTTTATGCACTCCCTTAATGCATATCACTTCTCGAAAGACACACGGGTATGGAGAGGAGGAGATACAAAGCAGCATGTGGCTAGCAGTAGAGCAGGGTTCAAGCCTAAATTCCATGCTGTTCAGCTTAGCTTTCTGTCTCTCAGGAGGATGAGACAGTGATCCTCCAGCTAGGAAATCCAAAGGAACAGCTTACAGTCCCAAATGCATTTGTTAAGATCAGATTCAGCGGCTTACACCAGAAAATTAGAAACAACAGTGACCTAAATGAGATGAAAGCTGATTTCTCTCACATTTCAAGGGCATCCTGAGGCAGACAGTCCAGAGTTAGCATGTCCATAATGAGGGATAGTTGGAAGAAAGACAGCAAGGGACAGGCCCCACCCCTGGCTCATGCTCTAAAAGGAAACCACCCTTAAAAGAATTTTACATCACCCTGGAAGGAGCCCTCTACCCTTTTCTTTCCCACGTGATGGAAGGTAGATGACAAAAACCTGATTGGGCGACTGGCTCATGGAGGGTGAATCAGATTAAAATAGCCTGCCAACAAACCCACCAAAACCCCTGGACTTAAAAACTCCGTGGCAACCCTCTTGGACCCCCTCCCTTTCCGGGAGCTTTGTACTATCACTCAATAAACTTTGTTTTGCTGCCCAACACTCTTTGTCTGGTCTACCTCTTCATTCTTCAAAGTGGTGTGACCAAGAATCACGGGCACCAGAGGAAAAGAAATCCTGCAACATCAACACAATGGCAACTGGGGAGCCAACTCCTTGTATTTCTCTGTTCCAGCCTCTTTCTCATAGTGGCTTCCATCCTCAAGGTAACTTTATGATCCAAGATGGCTACTAGGGTGCCAGCCATCTCGAACACTTTCCAGGTATCCGACAGGAGGAAAAATGCTCCTTCCAAATGAGTTAGCTTCCTTTAAAGAGACTTCCAGGGGATCTTACACCTTCTGGTTATATTCCATTTGCTGAAACTCAGTCACATAGTCAAACTAAGAGCAAGGGAGGCTGGGAAATGTAGTTCTTTCTAACTGGACACTATCATGGGTCTGAATAAAATCAGTGTTCTATTAGTAACAAAGAGAGGACAATTGTTATTGACTGGTAACAGGCAGGCTCTGCCACAGTTAAACCACCTACAGGCATTATTAGCCGCAGGGCTGGTGGGTTCTCACCAGCCATGATACAGAGCAGTTGTGTGCCTTTCAGTCTCTGTGGAAAGCTCTGCGAAAGAACTCCACAAGCAGCACCGAATATTTATTCTCATGAAAGATTAACATGCTGCCCCAAATGGAAAGTTTCTAATAGTGCCTTTAAGCCAAGGAGGGAGCACCCATGAAGCCAAAAGGACCAGCTGTAAGCAGCTACCCCTGCAGTGAAATCTTGGGGTCTGATAAATGCCAGCCCTTGCCTTCTAGCAGATGCATGCTCAGGTGAAGGAAATGAGTTTTCCATGTCAGTGCTCTTGGTTTCCATGTCAGTGCTCTTCCTACTCACAGCAAAGAAATGCGAGGAGAGGGGAATAGCCAACATAGGAATGGAGCTACCAGATTTCTGGGTTCTGAGAACAACAGACTATATTCTTCCTTGTCCACACTCCTATGGACATGCATCACACCTTCTTCCCAGAGACACAGGCTGAGCTCTGGACTGTCTTCGTTGAGGTCCCAATAGTCCTTAGGAGAAATCCGTCCCAGTGGGGCAGCTGGTGGGTGAGCTTGGGGTGGAGGGAGGGGTGGGAGCTGTGGCCACAGAGCCGGATGGAGCAGCACGGCCTCCTGGTCCTTGCTGGAAAGGTCCCAAGAAGGGCTTATGCCAATACCTTCCTGCCCAAGATGGACCCTTTCAGGTGTAGAAGTCCTAGAGTTTACCACAAGGGAACCAGAGCAGATCTCTGAGCAGTTCAGATAGCACGTCTTAACAGCAGACTATTCTGCCTTTCTAGTTAATGATCTCAGCCTGTAAACTTTGCAAGAAAATGTCCCTGAACCCCTTTCCTGGTTATGGAGAGTTGTATTTATAGACTTATCTCTACCGAAGAAGATGTGCCCCTGAAACTCTTATTTTTTTTGTCAGACTTCACGACTAAAGACAAATATGACACAGGAGCCACAAGAAAACATTTAAAGATGTCAGGGGGAGAAAGTTGTGGCAGGCGGCATGGCTCATGCAGCCTAACAGCATGGTGGAGAACATTCTGAAGGGCACGGAAGACTCTCACCAGTGGGTCTTCCCATGAAAGCCGGGAATGTTGAGCTCGGATTGGGTGGGTGTGCTAGATAAGCAGGGGAGGAGAAGCTAGAGGACAGTGGGGGAAAGATGGCCACTGTATTTTGACAAACCTAGGACCCATGGCATTATTTGTTTGGAAGAAAATGGTGTCAGTTTAATTATTAAGTTCATCCCTATTTCAGAGATGTTAAGACGTGAGACAGAGATGTGCCCATACAGTTGATGAAATTCAGTCACTAGCCTTCACTCCCTCTTTCAGGCTCCAAGAATACCTGTCTGCCTGGCTGGGGCCTATGGGGATGGTTCTGGAATGACCAGCCTGCACTCCAGGAGCACACAGGCCATCGAACAAGGAGTGACCCCCAGGCTGTGGCTTTCAAACTTGGGTGTGTATCCCAGTGCCTAGAATTTGTTAAAAGAGAAAAAGAGGCTGATTTCTGGTGTCTGGCATGAAAGCTAGGATATTTCTTTTCTAACAGGTAGGCATGTGATTTCCACGTCCGCCATCCCATAGACATTTGGGGAAACTCTTCTGGAGTCTTCAGAAGTGATTCAGTAGGGCCAATACCAGAGCTTCTCTCTGTCCATCCTAGCTGGGAGCCCCTTCTCTTCCCTGGACAATGTCCATTTGCCCTTCACTTCTCAGATGAAGCCTCAGGTCCTGCCACAGCTTCCCTGATGTAGCCACGTGAGGGGGTGGCATGGTCTGAAAATGTCCCCCCAAATTTGTATGTTGAAGCTTAATGGCCAAGGTGATGGTATTGGGAGGTGGGGCCTTTGGGAGGTGAGTGGGTCAGGAGGGTGGAACCCTCTTGAATGAGATTTGTGGCCTTTATAAAGGAGACCTTAGAGGGCTCCCTTGTCCCTTCTACCTCCTGAGGACACAAGGAGTCTAACACCCAGCAGAGGGTCCTCATCCAGCCACACTGGCCCCCTGACCTTAGACTTCCAGCTTCCGGAACTCAGAAATCAACTCCTGCTGTGTATAAGGCACCTGTCTGTGGTCATTCGTGAGAGCCGCCCCTGGGAGGACTAAGTCAGGTTGGGCAGCTCTGGGATGCATTTCCCCTGGAAGGCACTGACCGTAATGACCGTGATGGCGTCAGATATCACTGTCCCTTCGTTCTAGGTGACAATCATCTCTGAAACACATTGCATCGTGTCTGTCTTGGAAATCCACAGGACCTAACACAGTTCCTTGCACATCTGGATGACCTCAGTTACCAATAAAGTTTCAGAAGTGAGGTGGAAGGGAGGAGGAGAGGCTACTACGTCCTCTGTTGTATTTGTGGAGAGCAGGGGGTCGACACCACAGTGCAGCCAACATTTAAAACAAGCCTGGGCATGTTTTTACTGAGACGGTAACTGTTGTTATATCCAGAGCTGGGATTATGAGTATGGATGTATGGACGCACACACTGTTTATCTGTGTTTTCTATAGCAAAAGTGCTATTGTATGGAAAAAGAAGAAAGGGTTTAAAAAGAGAGGTAAGAAACAATGGGCAATAAAATGAACTGGATCCTGAGGTGGTGGGTAGGCCAGAGTTGTCCACGTTAATGAGGGGTAGGTGGGATTCTGGGATTTGGATGAGGCAAGGGGGCTTGCTGGGGAGGGAGCTTCAGAGCTGTGGAGATTGAGCAACCCCAAGAAGGTCCCAGCTCTGTCCCCGGTGTGCAGGGAAGGCAGGCAGAGGGCTTGAGGAGGCCGCATCCTCCTGCACAGCCTCCCCACGCAGGCTGGCCCTCCAAGGCCTTGATGGTGGGTCCTGAGGATGGGCCAAATGAAGGACCCCCACTGGAGAAAGCCGGCAGATCTCACACAGCCTCTATCCCAGCTCACTCTCTCCAGAACCCATCAGGTTCCCCTCACATCCGACCTTACGTAAGTCAGCAGGAAGTGACAGCCCCAGTGCCCCTCCCCACTCCTCTTGGCGCAGGCCTCCATCCTTTCAGTACTGGACAAAACCTTTGATTACAACTAGGGATAAGATCCAGTGCTGGTCAGTGAGATTGTTACCTGACGTTCACTCTGAAATCTAACCACTCGATGAGCCTGGGTCAATAATCGCTATTAGATTCATTTCTCTTTTGACAGGAGAAAGAGATTTCTTTTTAAAAGGCCCCTGAGAGGGCGCCTGGGTGGCTCAGTGGGTTAATGCCTCTGCTTTCGGCTCAGGTCATGATCTCAGGGTCCTGGGATCGAGGCCCGCATCGGGCTCCCTGCTCAGCAGGGAGCCTGCTTCCCCCCTCTCTCTCTGCCTGCCTCTCTGCCTCCTTGTGATCTCTCTCCCTCTGTGAAATAAATAAATAAANCCTGAGAGTGAGTTGGAGACCCAGGAGCCAGCCTCCAAAATGGTGCCAGTAATCTTTGCCCTAAGTTATTCCTGGGTTTAGGGAGTCTTCTCCCACATTAAGGAAGGCTGAACTTCGTAACCAAGGGCATGGTGCAAGACTTATGGTGTGTTAACTCTGAAGCTAGACTATAAAAAGCACTGCGGTGTCTAGCTTGCTCTCTTGGGTGCCTCACTTTGAGGGAAGCCTGTTGTCTATCCTGTCAGGAAGGATGCTCCTGTGACCCGGGGGAGGGCGCCACGTGGCGGGAGCTGAGGCCTCTTGCTGACAGCCTGACAGCCAGCACCGGCTTCCTGCCCTGGGACCCAGCCACCTTGGAGGGGAACCTTTTCACCCCAGGGGCCCTTCCAGAGACTGCAGCTGACATCTTCAGTGCAGCCTCACCAGAGACCTCCGAGCCACCCAGCTCAGCTGCTCCTGCATGCCGACGGAAATTACAGGAGAGAATTACTATGTACGGTGCTTTTCAACTTCTTGGTTAGGAAGTGATTTGTTTGGCAGAAAGAGAACACATTGATCCTGGATGTTTGACCTTGAACCTGAGCAAGGAAGTCAGAAAGCAAAGGGAAACTTGTGGTCGCTCTTGGGAAAAGACGAAGACATGTCAGCCTGGGGCCTGGGAGGATTTCGGACAGCTTCATAATTTTGTCATGGGGGTCTGCTTTTTTTGGTCTTTGACTCTGGAAGAACATGTGGCAGCTGTCAGGAGAGTCATTTCTGCCTTTGGGAAGCCCTGCACACACAAACTTGGACAGAATCACGCGGGCGTGCCGCATGGTGTATTCCACTATTTTTAAATGTCTTTCTTTAAAAAAGGTCTGTTGCGTGGAATATTCCCTGTCAGAGTTATAATTGTGCCCATATTATCTCTGGTTCGGATCCATCCCACATCAGTAAGGCTATAGGTACCATGAAGAAAAATTAGGCTGAAGTTTGCAGGATTTGTTATTTCATTGGCAATAGACCATTTTTATTAAGTTTTGCTGACTTCAGTGGATGGTGCCTGTGGAGGGTTTCAGTTTTTTTCTGATCCCAGAGAAGTTTCAAAGTCACGGAACCATTGCATAGATCCAGGTATCACATACAGTAGAGAGAAAACAAACATCTTCTTATGCAACTAAAATGTGGTTTCCCGGAGCGAGTTTCTCCAGTTGGCTTTGTTCGTGGCATTTGGGAGACACTGTGCCAGGCCGCCCAGTTCAAGGTGTGAGCTCTGGGATGAGAACCGGGAGTCTCAGAGAAGACCGTCTCCACAGGCAACCCCACTTTGACAACCCTGAGCACCTGCCTGGATGGAGAGCCCTCTGCCCAAGGAAACTGGACCATCCCAGAGCCTTTGGCAAGTTGGCCTGCCTAGTTTTGTCTATTCTTGAGTGCTCTGTAAATAAATCCTCCTGTCTGAAGCTGGTGCAGACCAAGAGGTCACCCACCAGCAAGTTAGCTCAGCGTCTGCCTCCACGTGACTCTGTGTAGCCCCACCCACTGATTGAGTCAAAGGCACATTAGGGTCCAAAGGGGTCCAATGGTTTGGATTACGGTCGAACAAATGTTTATTCTCTAATCTCCAGTGCTCCCTCCCCAAGGCACACTCTGACAGCAGAGAATAAATCCCTGCCATTGATTTGAGTCTTGGTCGCGTGGACTGCTTTGGCCAATGATGTATATCAGTAGATGTGATCTGAGCAACAGCTTGAAAGGTGCTTATGTGGTTGTGTTTTCCCTCTTGGGTTTCTCCCATTGCCAGGAGAATATGCCCTAGGCAGCCCCTCATCCTGGAAACATGAGAGACACGGAGAGGCGGGCCACCCCAGTCAACCTGAAGACCCACAGCTTGAAGTAGGATCAGCCCAACTAACCCATCGATGCATGAGGAAAACAAATGCTCACTGGGGTATGTTCCTGAAGAGCTGGTGGTCACTTGTTACACATCATGACAATGGCAGTACTGCTGACAGGGACATGGGCTAACTACATTTTTTATTTATATACCATTGCATCTGAGGGGAGTGTGTACCTGAGGTCAGGGCCTTCAGGAATGTCAAGAATCTTCTGGAGATGGAGTGTACTCAAGACACCATCTCTCTGCCCGTTGACCCTGAGTCTGCTCTGCAAACATGAGTGCTAGATTAATCTAGGCCTGCTGCCTTGGAATGTCTCCCCACACACTCTCATCCTCATTTATTCCTGGAGGTCAAGTTCAACTCAGACTTGTCCTCTTGCACATCTTCAAAGGCTAAAAGATCATTAGGGGGCTCCTTTGCTTTTCGTACTCTTGAACATTTTTCTAAAATCCTATCATGAGGAGTTGCTGTATTCCTTAGTGTCCAGATTATTGTCTTTGGAGCTAGGTTTCTAAAGAGATGGTAACATGGGAGAGAATAGGAAATATATTTGAGGTTTGTGGAATCCAAGCTGAAAATAGTTCAATACCAACACTTGCGTTGGGTTAAAGGGCCTCAGAGTTGACTGTGGTCAATGGCAAACGAGAGTCCTGGTCAGAGAAACATCCCTTCTGGTAGAGCTGAACCTGCAGAGGGTGGCTGGCGGGGGCCTTGCTGGCGAGGTGGGACAGCCTGCTGGTAGGGGGCCCGTTCTTCTGAGTGAGAAGTGGGGGCTCCATTAGGCACTCCCAGGGAAGACCAGGGGCCACCACCGTGCGGCCTGAGCGGAGAAGGTGTCCTGCTGCTCTTTGAACACTAGAGGGCGGCGTACATTCATTCCCTCCAAGGACAGAGTTGCTCTGCGCCCCGTCCCTCTGGGATGTGACAATGGCTGTGGCTTTTCCTGCCAACAGAGCCCGCAGAGAAGCTCATCTACAGATCTAGGCTGAGGAACTTTGCTGAGATGGGCTGGGTCGGAGGAAAGGCTTTTAAGGGATTCTGCTCCTGGCCCCCTACTTTAGTTTTGGAAACGTGCAAAGAACCCACAAGCCCTTGGCTGGAACCCTAGGTGGATGGATGGGCCTTTGATGAATTGGAGTTGTGTGACTTACTCCTGGGACTCGAGCATGTCACCACAGACAAGGGTCTTGTAAGGATTATATAAGACGATGCATGAGAAGGGCTTGGTCCAGGGCCTGTGCAACCAGTGTTAACTGAGTGTCATACTGGTGGACTAGAAAGAGGCCCCCTGAAAAGATGGAGCCGGCAGGCAGCTGCTCTTACACAAACCCCTTCCCCACCCCTAGGGGCGCAGCGAGAACCCCACCGCCCAGGCCTGCTGGTCCCACTCCTCCCTGGGGGCTCCTCCCCGGGGGCTCCTCCCCGGGGGCTCACAGTATAGATCCCCCAGGGCCTGACTGCTCCTAGGCATCTGTGAGCTCTCTCTTATCTCTCTGACGCCCAAGTTGGCAGGTCAGGGCAGCCCCGGGAATCATTCTGATAATCCAGAACAGAGTTTACTTATTTTGTGCCCGTATCACCTGTTTTCAAATGAGTTCTGCCTTGGAAGCTTCAGAATATTCTAACCGCGGTGACTGCCGAGGGCTCCCGGGTGTTACAATTTGTAGATTGTAGTGGGGACGAATGAATGAGAGATCATCTTGCCAGTGGCCTGGAGTCTAGACTTCGCAGTGTTAGACGTGCCAGTTCACCAAGGGGCCGGGTGGCCGTGGGCAAATACTTAACCCCTTCCTACCCCCGGCTCCCGAGCCGGACAAGTGGCAAGATGGTGATTTCTGCCTCTCCCGCCCTCCTCACAGGGCAATTGTCAAAGTCAATGAAGCAGGATCCTCCGTGTGCCCCCGGCTCACCCTTCACACAGCCCTTTTGTGGGGAGACAATTCCCCACGGGTCTCCTGCCCCTCTCTCCCTTGTGCCCGCAGACGGGCTGACTGCTTTTGTTCTGGACGTTGCTCAGGACCAGCTTTCCAAGGGTGTCTGCAGAGCGACCAGCCCGGGAAGACAGAGGCAGCGCTGTCTGCACATAAGGCAGGTCTGTTTACGGTGCAGGAGAAGGAGAATGTGTCCCTCTGCGGCAGAGCTCGGACGGGCTCACTGCCCAGTGTCAACGCAGGGGGCTTCCCAAGCACAGGTCCTGTCCCACGGGCAGGCCTCACATGGTCCTGTGGGAACTGGGGTTTGGGGATGGGGGTAAGAAACACTGCCCCCTGCCCCCTGATCCCTGCTAGACCTGTGAGCACAGTCCTGCATCTCTGACTCGAGAGTCTGGTGTCTTTGACCACAAGCCGCGGAACCCGCAGGCTCCCTGGCCAGCTTCCAGGGAAGGCCGCAGTCCCAGCCCCTCCCTGTTGTGAGCCAGTGTGAGCCAGTGTGTCCTTTCCAGCCCCCTGCCCACCAGGCATGGCAGTATTTTCATTCCCATTCTGCAGGTGAGGCACCAGAGGCTTGGGAAATGTAGGGAAACTTTAGGGCCTCCTGACACTGGGGCAGAGGACTAGCCTTCCAACTCGAGCCTGAGTGGAAACAGTCCTTGCTCCAAAGCTCTCTTTTCTTCCCAAACCTGGATGGGGTGACTAGGGGTTACCTGAGTGCTCGCTCTTACGTTACTGTCTGCTTCCCTACAGAGAACAAGGGGTATCGGTGGGATTTTGCTTTATTATCCTCTTGCCCTAGGGGCCAAAGTACACGGGGTTTCCCTCAGCTGTCCCCCCTGCACGGGCTCCCTGGGGCTGCCGCAGCCCCAAACCTGGACACCTGTGCCCGGGGACAGGGCTCTGTCCACCATGGAAACGTCTGGGAACCCTGAAAATCACCAGGGCACCCCACCTAACCTCTGGGAACAGGGGAGGGGCCAGGGTGAGGGTGGCAGTGGCGGGGGGTGCTGTTCTCACCTGGCAGGCCTGGAAGGGCAGTGATAAGAAGCAGCCAGGGGGCACCTGGGTGGCTCAGTGGGTTAAAGCCTCTGCCTTCAGCTCGGGTCATGATCTCAGGGTCTTGGGATGGAGCCCTGCATTGGGCTTTCTGCTCAGCAGGGAGCCTGCTTCCCTCTCTCACTCTGCCTGCCTCTCTGCTTACTTGCGATCTCTCTCTCTGTGTTAAAAAAAAAAAAAAAAGAGGCAGCTAGAGCAGGTGCAAATGAGGGGCATCCGCCGAGGGCAGTGTGGAGCTCTCCTTGGGGACAGCTCTCCTCAGGGACACGGCAGCTGGAGGGGAGTGGGGGGGCAGAATAGGGGCTGCAAGGTCAGTTAGGCAGAAACGTGGGGATCCAATTCTCTTGTCCGTCCCTTTGTTTTGTGTTGTTGTTGTTGTTTTTTAAAGATTTTTATTTATTTATTTGACAGAGAGAGAGAGAAAGAGATCACAAGCAGGCAGAGAGGCAGGCAGAGAGTGAGGAGGAAGCAGGCTCCCTGCCGAACAGAGAGCCCAAAGTGGGCCTCGATCCCAGGACTCTGAGATCATGACCTGAGCTGAAGGCAGAGGCTTTAACCCACTGAGCCACCCAGGCGCCCATGTTTTGTGTTTTTTAATAAAGGGAACTCTGATGAACCTCTCTAGGTTCCCAACATTGTGTGTGTGTGTGTGTGTGTCTGTATGTGTGTGTGTATTTGTTATGTGTGTGTGTGTGTATATATTTGTGCGTGGCTGTCTATCTCTCTGTGTGTAGGGAAGGGTGAGCATACACACTAGAAAGGGGAAAAAGGAGGGCTAGGCTGGCATTTGGTGTCTGGTGATCCCCTCAGGCTTCTGACAAAACAGAACCAACACCATGCGGCCTGGGCTCTGTATCTGTTTGGTGTGTGTTGTCTCAGGCGGGGGGGATTTTGTGATAGTCCCCCAGCTGATTCTACGCCCCTCAAGGTCTTGGGCCCCCCTGGCCAGCATGGTGAGCATGGGCCACAGTCCCTGTGGAACACTGGTGTTGGGGCCTGTCCCAAGATGTGCTCTAAGTGGAACCTAAACCCCGGATGGGCAGGCTTCATGCAAGAAACCAATGTAAAATAGCTCCGTATTTTTGTATCACACATTGAAATACTATCTTAATATAGTGGGTTAAATGAAATACATGATGAAAATGAATTGTACCTGTTTCTTTCACTTCAAAGGTGCTGCTAGGGAATTTAAAGTCACCCACGTGGCTTGCACTTGTCGCTCACACTGAGTGTCCACTGGATGCTGCTGCACTGTCAGCCCCTTGGTGTTCCAGAAAAGGGGCGGAGGTTAAGGGGCTCGCCTCGTCTCACCGCCCGCGGGAGTGCCGGACTGGATCCAAGGCACAGCTCTACTACCCCATGCCTGCCCCAGACTCAGGTGGCCTCACGCCGGCTCCGGAGGCAGCCCCACGCATGAGACCTTCAGAAGGAAGCTGTCTCCAAGCAAGAGACGCTCCCGTTGTCTTCACTGATGGCCACTCCCGGCACCGCGCACACCATGCCTGGCACTGGGCAGAGGACCAGTTGGCGCGGGCTGTAAAGGGAAGCCTCCGCGCTGGCCGCCTTTGGCTGCAAAGACCTCATCCTCCAAAGCCTTTGCAATGCTGCCCCCAGCTGACTGGTTACTGCCAATGCTCAGTGAACTCCCTCAGAAGCAACTTGGGTGTGGGAGGGGGTGAGAGCACGCATGCGTATTGTGAGTTGCACAAGCGTGTGTTACACCTGCCTACACTGTGTATATGCATTGCATGAGTGTGTTACATGCACTGTGCACATCTCACAAACGTGTGTTGCAAGAACATGTGTTGCATGTATGTGTGTGTTGTACGTGTGTTGCATGAGCATGGGGTTACGTGTGCGTGTACTGTGTGTGTTGTGGTGAGCTGTGCTGCGTGGGGGTGTGTGTGACGATGCATGTACACAACACTTGCCCCTGCTTTAACACTCCAAACATGATAGGGTTCCTTAGCTTAATTCTGAGTCATGTCTCCCCCCTTCTCCCCAACACCCCCCCCCCCCCCC
>LNAC01000067.1:2891642-2925498 GCA_002007465.1 Ailurus styani | reverse complement strand
TTTTTTTTTTTTAAGTAATCTCTACATCCAACATGAGGCTTGAACTCATGACCCTGAGATCAAGTATTGCATGCTCTTTCAACTGACCCAGCCAGGTACCCTAAAGAAATGTCTTTGTTTGTTGTTGTTGTTGTTGTTTTTAATATTTTATTTATTTATTTGAGAGAGAAAGCACAAATGCAGGAGAGGGACAGAGAGACAGGGAGAATCAGACTCCCCACTAAGCAGGGAGCCCAACATGGGGCTCGATCCCTGGACCCTGGGATCATGACCTGAGCCGAAGGCAGATGCTTAACTGACTGAGTCACCCAGGCACCCCTGAAGAAATGTCTTTAAATCATGTTTAGTGTGATGAGATACTCATAATTTAAGACAGGCTTGGGTTCTAGGTAGAAGGAAGAGCAGATTCTCATGCTTATTTTCTCTAGGGCACTGGTTCCCAACCAGAGGTGGTTTTATCCCTTAGAGACACATTTGGCAATGTCTAGAGATATTTTTTTTTAAAGATTATTTATTTATTTATTTGACACAGAGAGAGAGATCAGATCACAAGTATGCAGAGAGGCAGGCAGAGTGAGAGGAGGAAGCAGGCTCCCCGCCGAGCAGGAAGCCCGATGCGGAGCTCTGTCCCAGGACCCTGAGATCATGACCTGAGCCGAAGGCAGAAGCTTTAACCCACTGAGCCACCCAGGCGCCCTAGAGATATTTTTGATTGTTAGGATTGGGAAGGGGATGCTACTGGCATCTGGTGGGTAGAGGCAGAAATGCCATTAAACCTCTTATGATGCACAGGACAGCCCCCAGAGGAACGAATTCTCTGGCCCCCAGCGTCTAGAGTTCGGAGGTTGAAAACCCTGCTCTGAAGCATAGGTTTATTGAGGAGAACGGCAGGTGAAGTTGTACACGAACCTTCCAGAACTCTCCCTAGCCCTTTCCCTGACCTGCACATGTTTACTTTAGTTTTAATTTGAGAAAGTTACACATACTGCTATTGCAGGTCCTTTGGACCAGACAGGCTAAAGACAGCAAGATCATGGATCCTTCACTATTTTCTTGATGTACTAGTGTCATTGAGACCAAAGATGTCCTATTTGGTTTAATCCTGGGCCAGTTTAGGAAGTTTCATCAACAGTAATTAACAGTGCTTTATCTTGTCTAAAGTTTTTCCTTCCTAAGTGACATAGACTCCCACTCTCCTGTTGAAAAGAAGCTCTCCTGACCTGCTGCTTGGTGTCAGGGATGCGCCACAACAGCCAGTCTCAAAGGGTCTCTCCTTCATTTTATCCTGGAGTGTTTCAAGAAGCAGCCTCCTCATGCTACCCTCACAGCACAGGAATAGTCCCTCTCCTGGTGGCATCTTCTGCTCTCAGTGGCCCTTTCTTCAGCCATTGCCTTGTAAACCAGCCTGTCAGCCATCTTTACTGGAGCCATAGCTCTTCTCTGAACCCGACCACTGGTCCTGCCCCATTTGGGTAATGAGATGCCAGATGTGAATGGACAGCACCTGTGTGCTCTGTGGGAGTCTCTTCAGCCTGGCTCTGGGTGGCCCACGGGGCAGCAGTCACAGTGGGGGCAAGAAGGGAGGCTTCAGAAAGCTCTAGTGCCTGAGGAGCTAAAACAGGCACCTCATTTTGCAATTCTTCTTGGTGATTTTCGTAAGGGACAAGTCACCTGGCACTATCACACAGTCAGAACATGATGAAAAATAAACCAACAAGCCATCATTCATGAGGTTCTGTTGTGCTTTGGGTGTTAAGCCTGCTGCTTTACATACACTATCTGCTTTAATCTCACAATCTCATGCATGTTACTCTAGGTATTTATTCTAGGCACATTGGAAACAACAGGGAACAAAGCAGACAAAAAGTCTCAGCTCTCAGAAGGGCTGCCTTCTAGTGAAGAAAATGGACACACAAAATAAGTAAAATATGGAGTACTTTAATTCAATCCTCATCTGTGATAAAAAGAAAATTAGGACTAGAACTTCCTTAATACGCTAAAGGGTAACTCTAAAAATACCACCAGCAAATATTCCAATCAATGGTCAAATATTGATGTCTTTCCCTCTGATATGAGGAAGGAAACAAAGAGGTATGCTCTCACCACTTCTATTCATTCTCTTACTGGAGGTCCTAGCAGGTGCAATAAGGTAAGAAAAACAAATTAAATAACTTTTATAAGAAATGGTATTTTGATTATTGCCAGGGATTATGATTTTGAACATAGTGATTAAACTATTAGGATAAATAAGTACATTTCTTAAGGTT
Source organism: Ailurus styani (assembly GCA_002007465.1). NCBI lineage: Eukaryota > Metazoa > Chordata > Mammalia > Carnivora > Ailuridae > Ailurus > Ailurus styani. Next base: position 2,923,231 of record LNAC01000067.1, on the reverse strand, counting down.
ACTGGATTTTAATTTTTAAAAAACTCAATTTATTTATAGCAACAAACAATTGTAAAATTAGATTTAAAATGACATTTACAATAGAATTAAAAAGTCACATATCTAGGAACTAAAGGTATTCAGTATCTCTACACCAACAACTACAAAATATTGAAAGAAATTCAAGAAAACCTATATAAATGGAGAGATAGCACATGTTCATGTATTGAGACAAAGATTGGCTATCATAAAGACTATAATTTTTTCCCCAGTTCTCCCCAAGCTGAACCAGTAGATTCAATGCAATTCCATTTAAGACACCAGCCATTTTCTGTAGAAATTAGCTGATTCTAAATTTTACATGGAAGTGCAAAGGGCCAAGAATAGCAAAGACAGTTTTGAGGGACAAAACCCGGAAGTGTACATTACTGAATACCAAGTTTATTACAATGCTATATAATTAAGAAAATGTGGTGTTGGTTCAAGAAGAAAAAACAGAGCAGAGAAGAAGTATGGGAGGTCCAGAAATAGATCATCACCTACATGGTCACTTGATTTATGACAGTGCAGTGGCAAAGAATGTTCTAGCCAATCAATTGGGCCTAGGGGTAATGGATATTCATGTAAGGGAGAAATCAATTTTATCCCCCCTTTATGCAATTAATGAAACCAATTCCAGTTGGATTTTAGATTTAGTTATGATAGGTAATCATAAAGTTCTACAAGCTAATACAGCAGAGTATCTTCATGATTTTGGGTAGGCAAAGTGTTTGTAAGCATGCACACAAAAAAATTGACTTAAAATAAAAAAAAATGGTCTATCTTAAAATTAAGAATTTCTGTCCATTAAAATCTTTCATTAAGAATATGAAGAGACAAGCCACAACACGGGAAAATATATTTGCAGTTCATGTCCCAACAAAAAAACTCAGATTTAAAATACATAAAGAATTTTCACAAATCAGTAAGAAAAAGGCAGTTAACCCAAAGAAATATTACAAAAATACTGAATGTATACCAGAAGAAAATATCCAAATGGCCATCAACATAGGAAAAGGTGTTCAATCTCATTAGTCACTAAAGAAATGCAAATTAAAACCGCAATGTAGTATCTATACACTCATACCAGAACGGTACACATTTTTTTGAAAGACTGAAAATATAAAGTGTTGGTGAGATTCAGAACAATGCTGACTACTGGCTCTGCCTGTAGTCATGTAAATCAGTCCAACCACCTTAGAAAACTGGCTGAAAGTATCTATTGAAACAATATACAGGAGCCCTATGACCCAGTAATTACATTCTTCAGTCTATGTCCAATACATTGATCAAAAGATGTGCAAGAGTAGCTCCAAACTAAAAATAGTAGAAATGGATAACTAAATTATCATATATCCATGCAATGAAATATACACAGCCATGAAGACAAACAAGCAACCCAGTCCTGTGACGTGAATGAATCTCACAAACAATATTAAATGATAAAAACCAGATACAGAGAGGACGTATTTTATAATTCTATTTATAGAAAGTTAAGAAATAGGGAGGACACCTGGATGACTCAGTCTGTTAAGAGTCTGACTTTGGCTCAGGTCATGATCCCAGGGTCCTGGGATGGAGCCTAGCACGGGGCATCCTGTTCAGCAGGAAGTCTGCTTCTCCCTCTCCCTCTGCCCTTACCCCCCCACCCCCGCCCCAGCTCGTGCTCTCTCTCTCTCTCTCAAATAAATAAGTAAATAACCTTAAAAAAAAGAAATAGGCAAACCTAATGTATACTGACAGAAGTCAAGCTACTAATGGACACTTGGGGAGAGAACTAGGGAGTATGGAGGGCTTCTGAGGTGCTGGAAATGACCTGTGTGTGGCTTTGGTGGTGGTTATAGGTCAATTTCATGCGTAAAATGCATCAAGCCACACACTTAAGGAGGGGGCACTTTATATACTTTACTATAAGCGTTTAGTTTCCCAATTTAAATAATTAACCCAGTTAAATAAATCCATAGAGTTAAAAAAATCACTCCAATTTATTTTTGTGTGGGGATGCAAGCACTGCAGAAAGGGGCTGGGGGTGTGGGTCTAGAAGCTCAAGTGCCTGGTCTTCTGTAACCCCACACAACCTCCTCCTCTCCTAGCTCTTGGAGGGGGAGATAGCCCTATGAGGACTTAAAATCTCTCTGCTAACCCCAAAGTCTACAATTGACCATATCCAGAGTTCTTCTGGGGGGCAATCGATACCTCTCATACGCAGATGATGAGAATGTAAATTGGAGGCAGTCTGGCAGTAATCGATCACAGGTTTTAGGACGCACAAGGTCTCATCCTGCAATCAGGTCTAAGAGTGTGTACGTGTGCATACAGACCTGCATACGTGGGTGGAGGACGTTTATTGCAGCATCCTGAGGGAAAAATAAGTAATGATTTAAATGTCAATAGGAAATGATTAAGTAAAATACAGAGCATACAAATGGAATGTTATGCATTATGTTGCCATTTAAAAGGATGAGATGAACTGACAAGGAAATATACTTACAAAAGACATTTTTAAAAAAGATTTATTTATTTGAGAGAAAGAGAGTGTGCGCACACATGTGCATGCATGTGTGGGAGCGGGGGAAGGGCAGAAAGAGAGAGAGAATCTCAAGCAGACTCCCCATTGAGGGCAGAGCCCTACTCAGGGCTCAATCTCATGACCCTGAGATCATGACCTGAGCTGAAACCAAGAGTTGGATGCTTAACTGACTGAGCCACCCAGGAGCCCCAGAAGATATTCTTAAATAAAAAATAAGTTACAGAACCAAGGGGAGAGGTGGCCTGACTTGGTCATAAGCAAGAGTTCTACAACTATACCACTGGAGTTCAAACCATGGCTCTGCCACTTCCTAGCTATGTGACCTTGGACAAGCCACTTACTCTCTGTGTGCCTTTTCTTCCTCTCTCTGTAATGGGGGTACAGATTGTAGTTGCAGGGCAATTAGGAGACTAAAATAAGTTATGCATGTTAACGACTTAGCATGGTTATACCCCCAAAATGTTAGTTGTTACTATACACAAAGTGGGATCCCACTTATGAAAATCGAGATAACGGTAAATGCATGTGTATCTCCATAAATACGTGTTGCTGCATTTAAAGAGGAGCTCTATAATCCTTGCCTCTGTCCAGGTATTAGCGATGTACTAATTTTAATAGTGCATTTGAAAAGGTCACATTCTCTGACTAGTCAAGCTGTGCAAAGCAGAAATCACTCCAAGTGCTGTCAACCTGGCTTTAGGATACAGTCTGCCTGATGCGCAGGGTTTCTCTCACATTTCTGAAGGCACAGCCTTTTTCACTTCCCACTCCCACCCCTCAGTTCCGCCTCCTGCAGCCTTACCCCCAGTCCGTGCATGATTCAGAGAAGACGGTCGGTAATGCGGAGAGTCATGCTCACACAGCAAAGGACTCCCACAATTACAAAGTCAGAGTCTTGTCTCCTCTCTTCCTTGCCTTCTCTTCTTGCAGTCTTTTCCACTGTGTCACTGCCCTGGGACCCTATTTCTTTTCCCTCTAGAAAACCTCCTGTAGGAAAATTTTGCATAGACTCACCTATAATGAATTCATGCTAGGCTGACAAAGTTTCATATTTAATTTCTGGAAGTGTTTAACTTTTTCCATGAATAAAAGAGAAGACTTAGACACCCAAAGAAGCAGCGGAGAGCCATGACATGAGTGTCTTTCTTCAAATGGATGGAGAGCTTGCTTGCACGTGTGATGTCCCCCTCCATCAGGAGAGCTGGCCCTCTAGGGCAACCAGAGCCTGCTTCCACCATGCACGATAGTGTCTCAAACCTGGTGGTAAGCCCAAAAGGCATGGGGTTTGGAAGGGAGGCCTGGATTCGACCTTGATTGTGGGATATCGAGAAATACGGTTTTAACTGCAGACATTAGAAAACGGGGGTGATAACAGTTCTTGAGTATTATAAAAATTTCTCAGAAAGTACCTTAGACTTGTTAAGAAAGTCTCTCAATGTATTAAAATAGTTTGTTTTCCCTTTCATGTATATTTATTTAATCTAGTATTTTTGCTTATAAATAAATAATTCACTTCCTCTTTCTTTCTCTTCTTTCTACCTCTAATCAGGAAACATTCATGGAACATTGCAAGAGAGCATCATTAAGAAGCAGAACTGATTATAAACACATAAATATCACTTCTTAACCAGTACAGTCAAACATGTTGTCCTGAAAGGAGCCAAGCATCTTCTCCAATAAGGCTGGAATTTTCTGGAAGTCCCAGGGGTTAAGGAGTGTAAACTAGTACTGAAGTCTCCAAGAGGATTATCAAAGTAGTTTCCTTAGAGATAAATAATGCTCACTTAAATGTTTATCTTTCATACATACTTGTGGGAATATTACTTGAGTTTGACTCACTGGTTCAAGCCTGAATTGTGAGAAAGTTCTTAAAAGCCTAACAACCTAGCTCCCATGAAGTTTTTAATAGGGTGCCACAAATAAGGCAGGAGATGCTAGCAGTCAGTTCTGCGTGGATGGAAGAGAGAGCAGTTAGGGACATCTGGGAGGCAATGATAACTTCTGCTTTGTCTTGAAAGCTAGGTAACCTCAGATCAACAAAAAGCTGTTAAGCAATGTGAGGAAAGATGGAAAGAAGAAGTGAACAGAGCCTTTGGGGCAGTCTTTCTCCATGGGCTTGGTTTCTACTTCCACCTCTAGTGGAATAGTCCATTGGATTAAGGAGGGGATTTTAGAGGCTAAGCAATGGGAGGAGGAAGTTACCAAAAATACACTGAGCTAGATGTTATGCTGGGGTTCTGCCCCCAGTATCCTAGGGTTTTATACAGAGGTAGCAAGTAGCCATGGAAGATCTATTATTATTATTTTCATCATGATAAGTGTAGTCCTTAATCCCCATCACCTATTTCACCCATACCCCCACCTCCCTCCCTCTGGTAACCATCTGTTTATTCTCTATAGTTAAGAATCTGGTTCTTAATTCTCTCTGTCTCTCTTTTTTCCCCCTTTGCTCATTTGTTTTGTTCCTTAAATTCCACATATGAGTGAGATCATATGATATTTGTCTTTCTTTGATGGACTTATTTTGCTTAGCATAATACTCTCTAGCTCAATCTATGTCATGACAAATGGCAAGATTTCATTCATTTTTATGGCTGAATAATATAATAATATTTCTCTCCTCTCTCTCTCTCTCTCTCTATATATATATATATATATATATATATATATATATATATATATATCACATCTTCTTTTTCTATTCATCTACCAATGGACACTTGGGCTGCTTCCAAATCTTGGCTATGGTAAATAATATTGCAATAAATATAGGGTGTAGGGGTGAACATATCCCTTTGAATTAATGTTGGGTTTTTTTTGGGTAAATACTCAGTAGTGTGATGACTGGACCATAGAGTAGTTCCATTTTTAATTTTTTGAGGAACCTCCATAGTGTTTTCCACAGTGGCTACACCAGTTGGCATTTCCACCAAAAATGCACGAGGGCTTCTTTTTCTCCACATCCTCACCAACATTTGCTGTTTCGCTGTGGAAGATTTTTGAACAAGTGAATGACTAGATCAAAATCACATTTGAAAAATACTAGTCAAGCAGCAGGGGTGCTCGTTCATTGCTGGTGGACTACCAAATGGTACAGCCACTTTGGAAGACAGCTTGGCAGATTTTTACAAAAATAAACACTCTTACTGTGCAATCCAACAACAGTGCTTCGTGGTATTTCAACTCATTGATATTTTCAACTCATTTGGTATCTGCCCACACGAAAATCTGCACACAAATTCACAATTGCCAAAACTTGGATGCACTCCACGGAAAGGTGAATGGGTAAACAGTGCATGCATACAATTAAATATTATTCAGTGATAAAAATAAGCTATTAAGCCATGAAAAGACATGGAAGGATCTTAAATGTGTATTATTAAGTGAAAGAAGCCAATGTGAAAAGTCTTCAAACTGTATGATTCCAATAGCATAACATTCTGAGAACAGCAAAACTGTGTAAGATCAGTGGTTGCCAGGGTTGGGACGAGGGATGGTTTAATAGATGGAGCACAGAAGAATTTTCAGGCTGTGAAACTAATCTGTCCGGTAATGGAATAGTGGATACATGTCATTACACATTTGTCAAAATCCATACAATGTACAACACAGAGAGTGAACTCTAATGTAAACTATGCACTTTAATAATGTATCAATATTGGCTCAAAATAAGTTAACTGAAAAAATTAACTTTGGAGTCCTTAGGAATGAGGTTGGCCAGCCTTGAAATACAATGTTGAAAATGGGACTTGAAAAGCAGAAATGGCTGTAATAATAACCTGGAGTGCTTTCAGCAGATTCAAATTTTCTTGGGGTTGGATCATGGGAGCCATGTTTTTATGAAATTATTCCAGATGATTGGAATGACCAGCCTATGTAGGAGTTTCTGGTCTTAAGGTTCTTAAGGGGTCTGTGACTTGTGATTCTTTGATGTGGCAATTCAGCCCCAGGAGTAGTCACCTGAAAGGTAGTGTTTCCTCATTTGGACTTTTAAAAGCCACTTGCAAGCATTCTCCCATTTCAAGCAGCTCTCTCTGATTTTTAGATAAAGATATTGTACAGATAAAAGATTTGCCTAAAGTCATTCTGTAAGTTAATGGCCAATGGGCCAATGGAATCCACCTTCTTTTCTCATTCAAGTTTATGCCTCTGGGTGGATTAACCTGTTGCACACACAGCCTTTTTTCCTGTAGGCTTGGGCACCCCCAGCCCTCACCACTCCCCCTCCGGCAGTGCTCTGTGTTGGGCCAGGAGTACAGGAAGTTTCTGGGGTGAGGTTGGCAAATGCTATTTCCAATTCTTTCTTGTACAGGTGCCCTGTGTTTAATGCCAAGACCACTCAAAATTGAGTATTTTGCTACTCTAAATATGACCAGCATTGCCAAAGTCATTTGAGAACTTGTTAGAAAGTCTCTCTGGTCCCACTCAGCCCTAATGAATCTGTACTGTCACAAAATCCCTGAATGATTAATTTGTATTCCAGAGCTCCCCTCCACCTGCCAGGCTCACCTGCTTTACTTTCCCGACTTTGCCTGGGCTCCCATCCTATCTGTGGGCTCCACCGCCATGTTCCGGGCCTGGCTGGTGTCTCTGGATGTCCATCTCTGTGACATTAATCCCATCACCATTCACCATGTTTCTGCTTATCTGTGTATGGAGACCCACATGGTTATGGGGACAACCAAAAAGAAGCCAAGAGTCATCACAGAAGAAAACCGGTCTGCTAGTTGATGCTCGTGGTCTCTTTTCTTTTTTCTTTTCTTTTCTTTCCTTTCCTTTCCTTTTCCTTTTTCTTTTTCCTTTTCCTTTTTCTTTCCACCCTTCCTTCCTTCCTTTCTTCCTTCCTTCCTTCCTTCCTTCCTTCCTTCCTTCCTTCCTTCCTTCCTTCCTTCCTTCCTTCCTTTCCCTCTTCCAGCTCTTTAATTGTGTTCTCTGAACTGTTGGTGGAATGAGGTGGGAGGGGGTGGTGGTGGCAGAGAAAGTTCTGGAAATAAGACTTGAGTGAGTCCTTCTGAGAAACTGAAGTCACAGCTTCACCCTGAAACCTGACAGGGAGGGCTGGGTGGACCCTCAGGCTCCTTTAGGGCTTCAGGTAGGCATGCTCTTTCGGTGGGACATTACCTGGGAATTTGTCAGAAATGGAAAATTCTGGGGCCCAGCCTACTGCCAGGGAATCAGGAGCTGCAGGGCTGGGGCCAGCCGCCTGTGCTTGAACAAGCCAGTTCTCTTCCTTGCTCTTCAGCAGAGGCTTTGTGTGGTGCTGCCTCTTCTGTAGTAAGGCAGCCCATCGCAGGTGAAATCACTAGCTTTCTTAAAGTGTCACAATCCCTCTCTTGATTCTCATCTGTCCCCATGTGTTATTGATTCGGAAAACAAAATAAAAGATACATGAATGGCTATGGAACTAACAGATTGTAGTATCTCGAGTGGGCTGATGGTTCTGTGCTACTGAAATACAGCAGAGGGTGTTTCTGACATCTGATTATTGATCCCTGAGGCTGACAAGCCCTTTCAGCCCACTATGTGAACCCGGCTCCTTCTGCCTCCCTAGGAGGCATTTCTGTCCTCTAGATAATTATCGACCCTCCTCCCCTCACAGCCATCACCCCAAGTGGTGGGAAAATGATCATCCGGTTGAAAATGTTGAGAAAAAGACATCAGATTCAGAAGCAATTTTTTTGCATGTGAAAGATTTCAGTTTCAAAAATCCATTTCCTTCCAGGAATGAAAGGCATCATTTTTTAAGTCAGAGATGATGCATGGTGAGTGAATGTTTAAAAAGTAGCTCAGCGTTTAAATTTTATGTTTTTGCACTTAAGCTCAGCACATAAAAAAAGCAGAGGTACAAAATTCCATATAAATGTGTTTCAAAACTTACTGTTTATGGTCACAAGTAACAGCAAGAGATTGTTGGGCCTCTGAAATGAAACTGAGCCCTCAGGACAATGAAGGCCTGCTCTTAAGGAAATCTGTGCCTGTGTCCTGGGTCTTGGGGGCAGGCAGTTCCCTGTGAGGCCAAGGAACCTGCAGGGCTCCTCCTGTTTCCTGCTCTGTGGCAACTGAATTGCCATGTCCTACTTCTGGGCCCTTCCACCCTCCTTGCCCCAGCATGCCCTCCTCTTTCCTGTGGCCAAGTCCTACTCATCCTTCAAGTCTCTGTTGGTAAGTCACCTCACAGAGGAACTCCATGACCGCCACACAGGTTTTGCTCCCTTAGCTCAGTTGCCCCATGGTTCCCTGACCTTCTTTCCTACACAAATTTACCTCAAAATCCATCAGCAGAGACAGTGTGGACTAATTTGTTCCCATTAGTTGAAAGGTTGGCGTGTAAGCAGGTATAATCACCTAACACATTAGAAACAAATAATCTGATTTAAAGATAAGCAAAGGACTTGAATGGATGTAGTTCCAAAGAAGACACTTGGTTGGCCAGTAAGTTCCATGGAAAGGTGTTCAGTATCATTGATCATCAGGGAAAGACAAATCAAAACCACAAGAAGATACTACTTCACACCTGTTAGGATGGCTAGTATCAAACAGACAAGAGATAAATGTTGGCCAGGTTGTGGGGAAAAGGGACCCGTGGGAATGTAGCTTGGTGCAGTCACTGTGGAAAACAGTATGGAGATTCCTTTAAATATTAAAAACAGAACTGATATATTATCAAGTAATTCCACCTCTGGGTATTTATCCAAAGGAGAAGAAACCAGTTATCTCAAAGAGATAGCTGCACTCTCACGTTCACTAAAGCATTGTTAACAAGAGCTAAGAGAGAGAAACAACCTAGGTGTCTGTCAATGAATGAATAATGAAGATGTATATACACAATGGAATATTATCCAGCCATAAAAAGGGGAACCCTGCTACTTGTGACCATATGGATGAAACTGGAAGGCATTCTACTAAGTGAATAAACCAGAGAAGGAAAATACTGTATGATCTCCATTACAAGTAGAGTCTAAAGAAGTCAGACTCATGGAAACAGAGACTAGAATGGTGGTTGCCATTCTAGTGTGGCTGGCAGTGGAGGCTAGGGAAATTGGGGGGATGTTGGCAAAGGGGATGGACTTTTAGTTATCAGATGAATAAGTCTGGGGATCTAATGTACAGCATGCAATTACTGACTGTGGTATTGTATATTTGAAATTTGCTGGGAGAGTAGATCTTATGTGTCCTCGCCGCAGGCACACATACCCAACAATGTGAGGAGATGCATGCGTTACTGAACTTGATTATGATAATCATTTCATAATATATACAAATACAAAATCATCACATTGTACACCTTAAATATACATAATTTTATTTGTCAATTATACCTCAATAAAGTGGGGAAAAATAAAGCCATGGTCTAAAGGTGGTCACTCCAAGCTCTTATTATCTCTTCCTGATCAACTGTGCATGCTTTCCTTTAGTATATGAACTCCAGAAATCGGGTTTTTAATGTTGAAAATGATGATTGTCGACTACTGTGTTAAATGTTATCAATAAGCCTTCATTTGTGAAATGAAAGAAGGTCAAGATATGTGAGCAACGTAGATAGGAAAAAATATTTTAGAAATACTTCTCACCTTGTAAACGGGAGGTCCATACCCTTAAGGATGGTTCTGTGGCTTGACCCCAGTGATCTTGTTTCTGATGGACTTTTTGGGGGACATTTTTGTTGCCTGATGCCCACAGATTCTGTCCATAGAACGCGCTCTTCTCTGGAGCAATATTTTCATGCAAGGGGATATGTGGCAGCTAACAGGCAACAAATACTCTTTATCAACTTTTCAGATTAGCTATCTAAACCACTTGGGGCGTGCATGCTAATAAACATGTGTTTAATAAATGTCTCCATGCAGGGTGAAATTTGGTCAAAGGCTTGCTTTTATGATCAGTTTGCTGAGAGGTGGAGACAATGGCCAAGTCTCTAGCACCCTGAATTTCTTCAAGGCCACAGGGGCCGAGCAGGAAGAAGCCAGGCACTGTGCAAGCTCTGATTGTCATCACCCCGGCCTTACTTCTGGCCGTTCCTGGCCAAGTGTCAGACAGGGCAGGGACCACTTGCTAAATACATCATGGCAGCAAAGTAGCTCCGGGAATGGATGGCCAGAGTGTTCAGGCTCACCAGTGGAGCCACATGAAGACAGCCCAGGAGCTTGCAGAAAGAAGACATAAACAGACGTAGGAAGCCTATGCCTGAGAATACGTGTGCCAAGTAAATACTGTGTTTTAGGTAATTACGCAGAAAAGGTTGGCAGGTAGAAATACAAAAGGAGTTTTCATATGCTGACTTTTTTTCTTTATTGAAATCACTTTTCTTTTGCATGTTAGTCCTTATTTTCTATAGTGTAAAATTCTCTACTTCCATAATGATGGGAGGTTCTGTAAGAATGTGGGGAGGGGGACAGATGGTTTCAGTATTTTTAAATTATCGAATCACTGTAAAGTTCCCCGATAGTTCAGTGTCTGTCATTTCCTTGTGCTTCCATATCAGCAGGGTACAGAGCACAGCGTGTGTAAGGAATTTAAAAACAACAACAACAAAAGCAGGAAAAAACCCTCTCCCAGTCCAGATGTGTGATAAGTATCTGTTAGATTGAACTGAGGGAAGCCCAGAATTCCTTCCTTTTGGTACTTGTCTTCATCTATCATCAGGCATGAGCTGAACCTCTTGTCATAGCCAAGAGCCCTTCAGAAGAACTACTGATTATTCCAGGATGGACGATTTCTTCAGGACTGTGGTTCCCTTCTTTTGACCAACCAGGACTTAAAGGCTAATCAGTGCTGCTACAGATTCTGCTCTGAAGCTCCTCTGTACAGTTTGGTGGCACCCGGCCACACGTGGTTCTTGCAGTGTGGCTGGTCCCCACTGAGATGGGCTCTGTACAAATACATACTGGGTTTCAAAGACTTCAGATGATAAAAAAAAGAATTTAATAGATATCCATTATGATGTCTGTTCGATCACATGTTAAAATACTATTTTGGAAACATAGAGTCAAATAAAATATATTTAAATTTAAGTTTACGCATTTCTTGTTACTTTTTGAGTGCAGATAAGAGGAGATTTAAAATTACACAGGAGGTTTGCTTTTGTGACTTGCATCATATTCCTGTCAAAGAGCATTGCTCCAAAGAAAAGTTCTGTTGGAAAAATGGCTGATAAAATGAAGCTGGGTTTATCTGGGCTGTAGGAGGAATGATCGAGGGCGCTTGAGCCTGGCCATCCAGGGTTCCTGCTAAGATGTGCCTCTGGAACTCTGGACCTGGGTAACTCAGGCCAGATCTAAAGTCCTTCCCTTCTGCTTCGGGCCTCTGTTTGGTGCCAGGGGACAGCAAACTAACCTGCTGAATTAATCCTTGTGAACGAGTGACAGATGCGGCCTACCCCTTTCCATGCCCCAGTTCTGAAATTCCGTATGGTCTTTGGGAATATACATGACAATTTACCATCCAGTCATTCCACAGATACCTACTGATTACAGACTGTGTGCCATTCATGCTGCTAGCCCCCCCCCCAGGCCAGAGACACTGTCTTCTGAAAGAGAGAGAGAGAGAAAGAGACGGAGGATTTCAACCCCGTGAGCGAGATTCTAGAGCAGTAGAGTAGAGGTCCATGTGAGTAAATGGATTTGGAATAGGGAAGATAACACGATCCGATGTTCAGACAGGCCCAGGGAGATTTCACAGAGGAGCTAGAGTTTGAGAAGCATTTTGAAGAGTGAGTAAATGATCTCTAGGGGGAGAAGTGAGGAAACAGCCTTCTACATGCTCTTTTGGGAATCCTGTCAGGGATGGAGAGGGTTCTTGTCTCTCTCTCTCTCTCTGTACTGATTTGATGTGAATATGATGTTCGTCACCCTCTTGCTGCCTCACGAGCCTGCACTAATGAATTATTCCACCTAGCACACAGCTCTGCCTACTCGAATGCAGGCTGGGACTTCCTCCCTCCCCTAGAGAGCCATTCGCTTCTCTTGCACATGTGGAGTTGAACTTTTCTTCTCTCCTTTCATTCTGCTTGGTAAGCAGACCCTGACTAACATCACCTGCATCCTATCCACTCTGCAACCCGAGCCGAAGGGTAGAGAGGCTGGTCTTGGCGGGAGGGGGTGGCTGGGGCAGCGTGGGGACAGCCGGCTTCTCTTCCTCCTCGTTTCCTATCAAGGGGGACCCCTGGAAGGTTTCACAGAGACTCGTGTCACACATCCACAGACAGTGCCACATATACATCTGGGTAGGGTGCACTCGCGACCTGCCCCTCAGCGGCCTCTGCTTCCTTACTACTTCGCTTTTAGTCCAACAAAAATTGCACTCCTCATTAGGGCCTCCATGAGGCAGATTTTGGAAAAAAGGAGAAAGCAAAAACAAACTGTTTCCTTCCCAAATGGAGCACTTTGAACACTGACATCCTCAAAGCCTTTATTCACCACGTATAAAGACAGGAGCTGTTGCTTCGATAAACCACTAGTTTAAGAACAGGGTCATCCACAGGGACACTGAGAGCCTGGAGTCACTGTTAGTGGATCCGGGCTCAGTGTATTCGTGTAAACATTAGCCGGGTAAGTCTACACCACGAGGTCATTACTTCTGGTATTTCAAATTGCTGTTGTCGGAGCTTCTTAACATAAAAGTTAACATCACCAGTCATATGACCCAGATCATATTTGTTTTTCTCTAGACAAGGGTTCCCATTGCCTATAGGAGTTGATGATTATTACTTCTTGGGAAATCAATTAAAACAACTCTGGGATTGGATGCATTTTTTTCCCTTGTTTAAGCCTAACTGGATATAAGCATTTTAAAATCCCTGGTATCTTCCAATCCCACTATTTTATTTTGAGAAATCTTTTTAAGCCTGACCTATTTTGGCCTGCTGTGAAGAGGAGCACAGATGTCAAGACACCTCAACAGACACAGACAAGAGTATGCCTCTGCTTCCCACCTGTCAGGTAGCTGGGAACTTCTGAGAGCCATGGGCAGGACCCTCGATTAAGTGCCAGTGCCTACTAGCCACTGAAACTTTGTAGTGGCTTGTCAAAATATCCTAAGCATATTCATCCAGGGTATCAATATAAGATAAAATGCCAGGATTAGTGGTCCTCATGTTCCATTTTTATCAATCTTACAGCACAATAATACATAGAATATAACAAGCTGTACCCCTCTATTTACAACTCTTCTCTTGCCTAGGAAGATTGGCAATTGTCTTTACCTTGAAGGCAGAAATGAGAGAGAAGCCCTGAAGCTCTCAGGACGGGCAAAGTCAGAGAGAAAGTGTCAGAAAATTTCAGCTTTCATCAACAGGAAGCATAATGATCTAGAATGGGGATTAACAAGATTTTCTGTAAAATAATATGTATTTTAAGCTTTGCAAGCCTTGTGGTCTAGTTACAACTACTCAACTCACTGGGTGAAAGCAGCCATGAACAATATGGAAAAAAGGGATGTGTGGCTGTGTTCCAATAAAGCTTTATTCATAAAAGTAGGCAGTAGGCCAGCTTTGACCCACAGGAGAGCTGTGCTTTGCCAGCTCTTGATCTAGAATGCTGTTTCCCTTTATTCAATGATGCTATGTTAATTTATCTCTATACTTCCAAACAAAATGCATGAACCATAACAAGAACCATGAGGGTTGATATTTGCTGGACACTTACTACTGACTGAGCATATATGCAATGACTCTTTCTTGGGTCCACAGAAACGTACATCCAGCCAGTCCCCTCCATCTCACCTGACACCCCTAATCCAAGCCCCTCCTCTCACCTGGACTATTACAACAGAGGCCTAAGTGGGCATCCCTTCCTCCAGTCCTGCCCTATGCAATCGATTTCTACACAGAAGCCAGAGTGGTCTTTTCAAAATGTAAATCAGATCCTATCCTCTTTGATGACTTGTAGCTTCTCTTTGGGTGAAAACCCAGGTCTGTCCCTGTGACCCACAGAACACAGCAGGACCTGGCGCAAACCCTGTCCTCCTGCTGCCTCCTCACTCTCCAGGTTCTGGCCAACTCAACCTTTTAAAGCCCCTTGACTCACTGGCTCCCAGCCGCCTCAGGCCTTCCCGCAGCAGTTTCTTCTTTCTGGATTCCTCCCCAAACCCATCTCTCTTTCCTCTCGGTGACCCCCCACATCCATCTCAAATATCACTTCGTCAAGGGAGCTTTTCCTGATTCCCAGATGAGGCTGGGGTTCCCTTAGTCTACTTACTCGGCTCCCCAGAATTTTCCTTTGTAGAGCTCATTTCCGTTGATGAATGATTGCTCATTCATCTGTCAGATGCCTGGCTCCTGTTAGACCATCAGCTCCACGAGGGCCATGATAGTGACTGTCTTCTTCAAACTATGTCCCCAGTACCTAGAAAAGAGCCTGGCACACAGTGGGTGCTCCACAGGTAGTTCATTAAGGCACATGGAAACAAATCAAGGCACGATCTATCTGGTGAACTCAGCCCCTCAAGGCGCCATCATTAGCTAGGTTAACGGAAAGGAAGGAGTCACAAGGTTACGGGGCGGCTGAGAACCTGAGAGTGCCGTTCAGTTCAGAGAGAGGTGGGGAGTGGGTGACAGATGCATATAGAAGGAAGAGGATAGCTACAAATCTCAGGCCAAGGGAGCAAGCAGGACCACCCGGGAAAGCAAAGGAGCAAGTGTCCTGCTCAGGACAGTGAAGTGGACATCTGGGTCAAAATAGACAGTGTCTGCAAAGACACATTACCCTAATCCCACTAAAAGTTTCCTTCTTATTGTTTCCTAACCTAGCTGGTTAAGATCAAAAGGCTGATGCTCAATTCCCAGTGATCCTGGATATGCAGTGTGCTGAAAAGCTGCTTGGGCTTTTTGCCCTTCTTGACAACATCTAAAAAAAAAAAAATCCACTGGATGGCATAACAATTGAATACGAGCCTACAGATGAGGTTCTAACAGAAGGGTGTTTTATACAGAATAATGAAGATTAAAAACTACTTTTATTCCTTTCTTTGCCATGTGGAGCCAACACAGGGTTGAAGGCATGAGATCCAGAGGCCAACTTCCTGAGTGTGAATCTCAACTCCACTGTGTAGCTGTTGATCTGGTGAAAGTTCCAGAAACACACTATGTCCTATCATCTCCATCTATAACATGGGGGAAATCAGAATGCCTATCTTAAAGAGTGGTTGTGTAGATTATATGGTACAATCCAGAGAAAGAGTGACACAGACCTAGTACATTACCCACGCTCAGTAACGGTATCATTATTATGACATCAGATCGGACTGTGGTATCTTCCTGGTGTCAAAAGACTGAAATGAGCTACAGGCCATGCTAGGATCTGAAACTTCTTTTCTCATTCAAGTATGAGGTGGTCCTTGGGACTCTGGTGTGGAATGTATCTCCTGGATCACCTTGGTCGTAGGAGCATGACCAGAGAGGGCCAGGGGAATGGGTTTTGGTGAAAATGGATACAACCATTCTCCATGCCACTGAATTGTCAGCTTCCACTATCCAGAAGAAACTGCTCCCCATCCTAGGGCCAAATCACAGGCTACCTTTTAGGCTCCAAAAGGACACAATAACAGTGCATGGGGTGCGGGCGGTCGAGGGACACTTCTTTGATCTCTGTCCCATCCATTCTTCTCCAAATCACAAAAGTAGGACTTCCTGCCAATTTCTGATCTTTTGTCCCAAGTCAATTCATGAACACTCACACATTACTTTGAAGATAAAAGCACCACATCAGTGCACCACGATACCACTATTATTTTAATAAGAGGAGACTGAACATGTCTCTTTGACATATGAGCTGTTCAAAATATTTGTCTAGTTTTTCAATTCAGCTGCATGGGAAAAGTACTGCCTTGCCTCTCGTGTGTACTCCTACATCTACCACTATGAGGAATGAGCATTGTTTTCAAAAAAATGTTGGCCTTTTCTCCAACAAAAGAAATTGATGTTCCTCTTGAGGTTACCTCTCTGTCAGCCAAAACTCAAGTCATTAGTTTCAGAGCAATGTATATTTTAAATGTCTAATTTATCACCATGCTTACAAAGGCCAATAAAATGTACTATAATATTCACAAGGCCAACACAGTTGAGAAGAAATTGAGAAGAAATATGTGTGTGTACATAATAATGGGTTTATAAGCAAACAGAAAAATGGATTCTACTGGAAGAGGAAGAGACGAAAGCATTTTATTCTCTAGATCTACCCCAATGATTATTTTATACCCAGGCTCAAAAGAGCCCTTTTGAGGCATTTCTCTGGGGGAAGCATATTTCACCAAGTCCTGGTACATTGCTTTGGCCACCTCCACCAGCCCTCTGCAGGTGTTACCAACATCTCATGTGCTCTCATTTGCTCAGGTTCATGGGCAGCAGAAGCACCAGGTGCAGCACCAGAGATGACCGTGTGCTGACAGCTGGGCCTCAACAGGAAACCAAGAAGGCTGCTAGAGTTGGTGGGGGGTCACCAGCTGGAGCTTGGAAGCACAGAGTCTCTCATAAACCCTGGACCTATGACTGGAGCCTGGGAGCAGCCCTCACAGTTGCCACAGGCTGCAGGTTTGTCCTGTGGTTTCCACTCCAAGCCTGAGCGTGACACTCGGGTGAGCCTGGTTTCGCCTCCCGGCCACAATGGAGTCCATGGCCTTGCCTCAGGGAAGATACTACTCCATTCTGCAGGAGGAAGTCACATTTCCAGTAGCCTGGGCTCCTCCTCTGTCTTGGGCTGAGATCCTTGGGGTTTTGGTTTGAACCATTTTCCTGTTTTGTTCATATGTTTCCTTAGAAGTCTGCCTAGTTTTCCAGAGACCTGACTCTCTGGGATTAGTCAGAGGCCCTGACCTGCCTGGCTCTGTCAGTGCCTTTGGACTCCCAGAGATCCACTGACCACTAACCCCACAGCACCCTCCCTACCCCTCAAATGCCAGGCCCCCACTGCCTGTCCTGTATCTGGAATTTGTCGCCCACTGCCTTGTGGCATCTCTGGCATTTTGTGTCCGTATTGTAATTCAACTTTTCACGTCTGCCTTGTTTTCTCAGCTAATTAGTGCAGAGTAGGAGAGGATGAAGCAATCTGGTTAGACCCACCCCGAGGAATTCCGATCCTGGGATGCCTGCCCAGGACTGGCAGCCACTCCAAGTCAGTCAGCAACCCCCTGGGCTCGGCTTCTCTGATATATGTAAGACTAGACACATCCTAGAATAGTTTAACACCCCCAATGGCAAGAATATGTTCCAGAATAGTCCCTCAGATAACCTCCTGAGGGAGAGGGTCTCCACTAGCAGCAAATGAACACATTCAAAGGTCTTTGATCTCTGGCAAGAGCAGTCCCCTGCTGTGGCAGAGGTGCCCCACTCACCCCTCCCCACTGGCAACACTGGCTGACAGGGAGCCCTGAAGGCCTGACTTCAGGACGTGAGCATTTGTGGACTCCATCTGAGCCACGGCATCGCCGTGAGGAGTTCCAGGGAGTGCCAGAAACATTCTTCCCTAGAACCAAGTGTCCTGTTTCACCGATGATTTCCAGAAAGTGCCAACCTCACTCTGGGTGCTACTTACTCTTCACTAGGGCACGAGTTATTGAAGCCAGTAGGAATCTGCACCCCATACCCCTGCTCCCCAGGCCTGGCCGCCTGGGCGGCCTGCTGCAGCCTCTTGGTGAAATTGCCACTCCTGCCTTTTGTAGTGATCTTCCAGGGATCCGACTGCTTTCCCTCAGTGCCCAAACTGACAGACGCTGGATCCTTTCTCTCAGGGCAAATGTGGCTCCGTGCATCTGGTTAGGTGGGCAGTTATGAGCACCAGCCAGGAAATCTCTAACATTCTCAGGTCAGGCCAAGTGAGCGGCATGTGTCCCAGTCCCCATATGCCACAGCCCGAGAACACCATTTCTCCCCTTGCAGATCGCTGGGGGAGCCCACGAACACAGACGCTTGTCCATGTATAATTGATGACATAATAAAAGCGGCTCTGGCTGCAGGAGGAAATACGATACAGCATAAATTACCCTGCTGGGGCAGAAATGAAAATGAGATCCAAAATTTAAAAATAACAACTGCCCTTTTGCTCATCAAATCCTCATGCAATTAAGGAATTCTTTCCGTGTCTCAAAACCTCAGGTGGGAAGCGGGGGGGGGGGGAAGCACCCTGTTCTTCCCAGGGTATCTGGAGAGGGAAGAATATCTCGGTCTGTAGGGACTCCCTGCTGGTGGGTCCTGCTTGTAATCCTCCCAACAAGCTGACAGCATGGCCCTCGTTTGACAAAATGGGAAATGCCTGTGGTCATGCTGCCAAGTGATGCACGTGGAATTCTGATCTGAATCTTAAATGTGGGGCCCCCTTCCAACATCACAAGGTGGAAATGAGGAAGGAGGACAGGGACTGCTGAGAGGCACAGGCTGGCGGAGGCTGGGGGCAGCCTGGCAATGGCAGGAAGGGGGCTGGGAAAGCAGCAGACCTGGGACCTGGCAGCACCTGCACAGTCTGAGGGGCAGGGGGCTCTGGCATCAGAGGGACATTGGGAACTTTATACTTGGTCAGCAAATGTGTAACTGCATCCCAGAATGAATGCATTCCCTCTGATGGGGCAACATGCATATTATTATGCACAGAGATGGTCTTCTTTATCTCCTTTTTCCTCCCACAGTTCCTGACTGAAGACTTTGCACCTAGTAAGTGCTCACTAAATATTTGGGAATGTCTTTATTGAGTCCAAGATGACAACCCTCATCCTTTCTGTGCCCTCATGTTGCTTGCCTCCCTCATTTTGGTGTGCTTCCCAAGCTAAAGCTGTGTCCAAACAAACAGCTCACTTTATACCATTAACATCCAGGGAGACAGTGTCATTGGAACAAGTCTCTCAATCCCTTTTCTGAGAGTGTCACTTCTGAGAAGTGTCTCTTGGGTGCTTCCAACAAGGACTCTGAAGCTATCCAGATTGTGTGCATTGTACAAAGGCTGCTTATTGTTCTGCTGACTTTTCCCCTTTCGAATCTCTTCCTTTCTTGGATGTGTTTGTCTCCTATAAAGTCCATTGCTGAGACAGAAGAACAAGGTGAGAAGACAACTGTTTCACATGAACTGAGAGAGGATGCCCCGTTTTGCAAGGATGAAGAAGCATTCACCTGGGACAAGGGTTTGGGCCCCTGATGGGCTGCCTGTGAGCCGTTCCCCTGTGGCTCTGAGGGAGTCAGAGCCCTACCTGGCCTCATCTGCCTGGGGGGGCCCAGTGATCCCAGCACTGACTGTCTGAGAAGCATCTGCCTTCTCTGAGCACAATGGTGCAAGAGACACCCCGCACACAAGGAAAGAGGGAGAAGGATCTTAGCTTCCTACAGACCAAAGGGCCATGCAGTGAGGAAGAGGAAGAGAAATAAGTCCATTGGATGTAACTTCAGCAGGATCATGCCAGAAGTCTCCAGGCACTCAAAAGAAAAGTTTCCAATATGAAGCAAGTGTTTTCCCTCTTATCAAACATGCCCAGGTAATCATGTTCATGCCCCGGTTGCTGCCCCAGCATCTGCTCATTTCCAGTCCTAGCAGCAACTGGCAAGGACAGCAAGGGAGGGGCCCAAGGTGGCAGACCCACCAGGCTCTGTGCCTGGAGATTTCTGTGAGTCCTTCCCAGAAGACTGGAGAAAGGAGAGGCTGAGGGAGATGAGGAAGGAACTTTAATATCAAAGAGTCTTTGGGGTTCTGGGGCCCAGTTCCAGTGTGGGGGCGGGGTTTCCCCTATACCACCAAGGAGCAATTCTCTGACACCAGCTGGATGTCCTACAACTGAACTTGATTCTGATGCTGTCTACTCAGAGGTAGCACCAGCTATCACAGAATAAGGGTTCCGTCCTACCCGACTGCCCAGCGGGCCTCAGACACCAGTGGCAAGCTCGCACTACCACCCGGGCTTCTGACGGAGCAGCTATAGATCAGAGTGGCCAATAACCTTCTGCTTAGGTTCATTGAATTTGCTAGAGCAGCTCACGGAACTCGGGGAAAATTTGACTCACTAGATGACCAGTTTCTTATAAAAGGATAGAACTCAAGAATAGCCAGATGGAGGAGATGCACAGGGCAAGCTATGGGGGAAGCGGTGTAGACCTTCCATGCCCTCTCTGAGCACCCCAATCTCTCTGCATCTCCAGTGTTCACTAACCCAGAAGCTCCCAAACACTTCCCTTCTGTGTTTTTAAGGAAGCTTTATTACATAGGCATAATTGGTTAAATCCCTTACCAGTCTCCTGACCCTCACTCCTCTAAGGAGGGCACAGGGTGGGACTGAAAGTTCCAACCCTCTAATCACATGTTTGGCTTCACCTGCAACCAGTCCCATACTTAGGTGCTTTCCAAAATCATTTCATTAGCGTAACAAAATAGACACCTTTAAACTCTCATCACTTAGGAAGTTCCAATTCCTGTGAGTCAGGAACCGCAGACAAAGACCAAAGTGTAAATATATATGAGAAATATATATTTGGTATCTAAATGATATATATTTTCTTATAATCATAATATTGCAAAATGGCTCAAGCTGTATAATCTCCTTTAAATTAAGCTAACCACCAACCTCTGGGGATTCAGAGATTTTCCAAAGCATATGTGGACACTAGAGATTTAAGGGAGTCGATTTCCAGATTCTCAACCTCCAAATGTATTCCTTTCTAAAATAGTTGCAAGAGAACTATCTCTTGGTGGAAACATCAAGCCAGTTCTATTGTCCACCTCCCTGTCATAAACACCCTTCTCCCACTTGATAAGAGAAAACAATGCCCTTCCCTTAGCTCAACTATTACTACTGTGCTAGTCTGGGGTGTATCCGTCACTTACTGCTGCATGAACAATTACTCTGAACTTAGTGGCTTAACACAATTCACATTTATGATTTCCTGGCATCTGTGGGTCAGGAGTCTGGGTATGGCTTGTCTGGGTTCTCAGCTTCAGGGTCTTTCATGAGATTGCATTCAAAGGGTCTCTTGGGGTTAGAGTCTCATTAGACGCTCAACTGGGGAAGGATCTGCTTCCAAGCTCATGTGGTTCTGGTCAGGATTAGGTTCCTTGTAGGTCATCAGAATGAGGGCCTTAGCTCCCAGCTGGCTGGCAGCTGCAGGATGCTCTGAGTTCCTGGCCACACAGGCTTCCTCACAAGGTGGCTTACTTCATCAAAACCAGCAAGGGAGAGAGTCAAGAGCAACTGATAGGAAGATGGAAGTTATGAGCTTTTATAGCAATCACAAAAGTGATATCCTATTCACCCTTGCCATGTTTTGTGGGCTAGAAGCAAGTCACAGATTCTTCCCACATTCAGGGAGAGGATGACACAGCGTGAGGACACCAAGAGGTGGGGATAAGTGGAGACCATCTTAGGGTCCATCTACTACAGCAGGGTACCAAAAATGGGATCATTAGAAGTGTTGGTATCAGCAAGATATTCATCCCTTCATCAAGGCATCATGATACCTGTAACCATCCTATTAAAGATGTATTTCCAACAAAATATTTTTATATTTAATAATTATTTTCATCACAGTTTATTGTAATGTATTTGTTTTGCTCAAATGTGGGCTGATATTAAAATAACTGAATCTGGAAAAAATATTTTTAATTTTTATTTTTATACATTTTCTATGGCAAAGAAGTATGATGGACAATCAACAAAAGATTTTCAATAACAAAAATATATATTCTTGGAATAAAATACTGTGTGGAAGAGAGAATGGAAATGCAGTTTAAAGATAATACATTTCCAACGGCTGAAGAAGAGAATGTTGATATATTTTCAAATGGATGATATTGGACGTGAAATCACTATAGTATTTACCTTCCATTAGATAAATTTGAAAGAGTGATGCAACCTTTTTATTTTAAAATACCAACATTTGCATTGTGCTGGAAATTCTATCTTTTGCAACTATTTAAACTTAGTGAAGAAAAAAAAATGTAGATGTCAGCTTAAAAATGTACAAAGAGGGAGACTTTTAGGGTATAGTTTAGTAAAATGCCTGGAAGACAATGGTTGCTTTACAGATATCAGGGGCTACTGGATCTGAGATACAAAAGAATGAGACCCATCATTGCTACAATAATCTATCTATCTATCTATCTATCTATCTATCTATCTATCTATCTATCACTGGGTATATAACACACCTATTATTTTGGACAGACCAGAAAAGTGTTTGACTGTCCTCTTTAAAATACTTATGATAATCTTGATTGACCAGAAAGGAGTCATGGCAAATTTTCTAATACCTGTGTTTTTAGAAAAACCGGTGGGCTATTGGCACATAGCTATGTGTATTATAACGTCAGACCAGGGCTGGATGCCCTTAGTATGTCCTCTTGTGTTTTAAATAAAGTGGACAATGGTTTGTAAAAAAGGAATCTGGAGTCTGTGGTTTTCTCTTGGCTGCTGTGCCTCATTCCTGGGCTCCTATCAAAGGGAGGAGAGACAAGAAGGCTCAAGTGACAGAGCCCAAGGCCAAAGCTGTCTGGTGGCCCTCCAACAGCACTCTGTTACTTGAGCTGCAACAACTGCAGGACTTGTCTACACCCACCAGGGGCATGTGATTCAGCTTCATCTAGACTCTACTCTGATGCGCTCCTGGCATTTACATGGTTGGTGAGTAGAATCACAGCCAGATGGGGCACCTGGGTGGCTCAGTGGGTTAAGCCTCTGCCTTCGGCTCAGGTCATGATTTCAGGGTCCTGGGATCAAGCCCTGCATCGGGCTCTCTGCTCAGCAGGGAGCCTGCTTCCCTCTCTCCCTCTGCCTGACTCTCTGCCTACTTGTGATCTCTCTCTCTGTGTCAAATAAATAAATAAAAAATAAAAATCTTAAAAAAAAGAATCACAGCCAGACTAATACCCTCTAAACAAAGGGCTGTGGGAGGCAAATCTTTCTCTCCCCACCCCCCGTTTCATTGAGAAATAATTGACCTACATCACTGTGTACATTTAAGCTGTACAGCATAATGGTTTGATTTACACATATTGTGATCACCATAATAGGTTCAGCTAACATCCATCTTCTCGGATAGATACAATACAAAGAAAAGAAAGAAAAAAGGAAAAATATTTTTCTCCTTGTGAGGAGAACTCTTAACCACTTCCCTGTATGTCACACAATGATGGTAGCTACAGTCATCATGGTGTACACGCCATCCCCAGTATCTGGAAGTGTGCACCTTTCCACCACTTCCTCCAATTCCCCCTGGCCCCACCCTCCACCTCTGATAACCACAAGTCTGATCTCATGCTCTGTGAGTTTGTTTGTTTTAGATTCCCCATATAAGTGAGATCATACAGCATTTGTCTTTTTCTGTCTGACTTATTTCACTTATAGCATAATGCCTTCAAGATCTATCCTTGTTGTCGCAAATGGTAGGATCTCCTCATTTTTTATGGCTGAGTAATATTCGTGTGTGTGTGTGTGTATCACAGCTTGGAACTTCAGGGGTCAGAAAATTCCACACAGTTCTACTAATCTTTCAGCATTTTGAATGTCATCCTTTTCATATACTCCCTGGCTGGCAGCCAAGCTGCTCTGTACTCATCACCTTTCAATATATTCATCTGCTAGCAGTACTCAGTAAGGGATGACTTTAGGTCTATGTTTCTGAGAAAGGAGGAAAAAAAAAGAAAATCACACTGTACACCATGCAGGAGAGATGCTGACAAAACTGCATAGTGTACGATGCCTCCCGAAATAGAGATCTGTGCTCCAGAAAACAAAATCCACAGAACCTTGGTTTACTTGTTTCTACAACAGGAACCCTTCAGGGACAAAACCTATAACAATGTCGTAGCTTAGAGGTGGGTTGGAAAGAAACGTGGAAGGTGCTAAGACTTTAGAGTATTAAGAGTGAAATGTCACCACTAAAATCAATCTCACACAGAACTTTCAATAATCCGGAGCTATTTTGACTCTACTTTGCCTTAGAAGTGGGCAGTGGCTTCTCTCCATTTCTCAAATTATTCCCCCACTTCCAGCTGTTCAATCCCCCTCATCATTGCTTTGTATTGGGAAGAATAATTCTGGGCACTTGTCCATGGGAAATTTCTCCCTTTCCCTCTCTACACAGCCTCCCAAGAAAGTGTGTGTGTGTGTGTGTGTGTGTGTGTGTGTGTGTGTGTGTGTGTGNGCCACATTCTACCCCAATACCTCTAATTTCTCTTCTTTCCTAAAAGGAAAAGGCCTGGACTTGGGAGAACATTCCTGTACACGCTGGCAAGGATGTTTGTAAGTTACATGGAGTGTCTCTTCTCTGGCCTTTCCCCCATGGAGTTAAGATGACTTCCCAGGCACTATCACTTCCCTAGAGAAGACTCACAAAGCCCCACTGACTACTGTTGGAGAAGACCATGGCCCATATTACAACTGAGTAGTGTACATCCAACAAGGTATTGGTGTGGGTTATTGATTTACAACTATTTATCATAGACAGGCCCCAAGGCACCAGGAGTGTGGATTCTCAGACCCTTAGAGGGATTTTGGTTTGGCTCCGTTGTTCTGCATAATGGTTCAGTGAGCTTTCCAGGTGCTGTCACAGGAATTTCTCAAGAAACAGAAACCACAAATCATGTTGAATGTATCATATCCAGCACATTTATCCTCAGTTGGACATAAACCTGATGTCTCGGCCAAGTCTTTCTGTACGACCACAGTGTTTCACGGGGAAACAAAAGTTCATTTGTGAGTGGGGCAAAGGCTTAACACTATGGTTTGTAATAAAGGTCAAAGGTCTGGGATAGATTTGGGTGAAATCAGCTAAGGTTCTTTGCTCTGCTTGGACCTGGAGCTAGTTAGGGTTTTGGGTTTTGAAATGAAGCTTTTTCAGCAAAAAGAGTTATTATGTGTCATTTAGAAACCAGTCTTCATACCCAGAGGACTCTTTAGCATGCATGTTGCTTGAAACGTTGGAAAAGCCACAGGGAACATTTTTCCAATGAATCACAATCTGTCTGGGATGTCAGAGAAATCAGTCAAATAAGCCTCAATTTTTCCTTGGACCATTTGGACAACTCATATAACAATGTACTGTGGCTACCATCCATGGTTTTTCAGACGTAAAGATGAATTTGTTATTTGAATGTGGCTGAGTTGAAGAGTGAAATTCTGCAAAGGTAAATGAAAAAGGGAATGACTTTAGCAAACAGACCTGGGCTACATTTTCAAAGTGATTTTTCCAAGATTCTCTGATCCCGTGTCCAAACCCTACCATAGGAGAAATGCTGGAATTCCTTTGCCAAATACTGTCTGGATTCCTGTACCAAAGGAAGAGGTTAATTAGCTCAGGAGTACCTTTCAGACTGAGAATCAAAACAGCCAAGGGCAAAGAATGATAAATAGCCATAGCGAATTGCAGTCTCCCATTCTAGAACCTATAGTGTGGCCTGTGGCATTCACATTTCTTCACACCTCATGGAAGCCAGACGAACAGTAGCTGTCATTCAGACCAAGCCTTGTTTGCACAGAGCCTTCCTGTGGCTGGTTTCATTTGCCCCAAGCCAAGAAACCTAAACAGCTGGTTCTCTACTTTGAATTCCCTGTGTGTGGAAAGCAATTGCCTTCCAACTGGGAAGTAATCAGTGCATGGAAGACCCAATAGTGATAGTTTGGGGATAGCAGCCAGACTGACACTCATCCTTACACTGTGACAGAATGGACTGTCAAGCGTATTCAGAATATGCTCACAATTTGAGGGCTACGTGTTTTTCTTTAGCTCTTACACCCTTTTCCAGTGTTTTTGAAAATATTGCTGTAAGAGCAACAAATGCTAAGAGACTAGTTAATGGTTCTCCATGTGCCAAATCAGGCCTACATTATTAGGATGGGGCTTCAGTATGTTTGTTAGATAAAGGTCATAGATTAGGCTCAGAAATTTCTCTAAGCCAGTGTGAACAGGAAAACACTTCTAGTTCCATTAAGCTACTGTATCTACAAGGTAAAGTTTGGCTTAATGGCTCAGGACAGGCATAGATATTAGGGAGAGAGGAAAGCACATCACCCAGGGGTCTTGGGAACACGACAACCAATTGTCCCCATTTGCCTCAAGACTCAGGAGAGTGCCAGGATGTGTGTTTTTTGGTGCTAAAACCAAGACAGCTCAGGCAACCCAGGGTAGGTTGGTGACTCTTTCATCCTGGCATGAAGTACGCTGTCTCCACTCAATGGGCTGACTGTCTTGGGGCCTCACGTTTATTCCAGACCCACAGCTGCAGGAACTGGTGCTGCAGGTGCTGGTGCTGCAGGTGCTGACCTTGGAGTTCTTGCAAGTTCTTGACCTTGCAAGCTGCTGGCTCAATGTTTATAAAAAAACAGTCAAAGCTACAGGGTGTGTAACACTGAAAGAACAGCAAAGGGAAAGGGGGACAGTTTCCCATGGAAATCCCAGCAGAAGCTGTGGCTTTGACTTTGCAGGCTGCAGCTACAAGGAGAGGGATCAGTGAGGGAGACTGCCCACAGAGAGGCTTGTGAAACACAGGCTCAGGTCATCTACCTCAAATAGGCCCAGTGAATCATGCTGGATGCCTCCCTGTCACCGACAAGGTGGCAACAGCTGGTGTACCCTCAGCAGGGCAGCCTGCTTTGTGAGAGTATGCTTCTGTTCCTGGTTAGCGGGCCTTGGACAGTCTCAGTTAGCTCACCAGAAAAGTTCTCACACTGATGGCTAGCAATGAAAGCTTGTGGTTTGGAAGCTCAGACCTGACAAGGCAGCTGTCATGGTGTCCTTTTCCCTCCCTTTCATAATGAGCAATCCAACATAGCTACTATCCTTGTGCTGGGACATTCTGTGTCAACAGAGTCCTTCATCTCAGCACAGGGATTTTTTGCTCAACAGAAGGACTTTTGCTATCCTATTCTAGGAACATGACATAATTCCACCTGCTCCTACAGAGTCATCCTCCTTGGAAGGTTGACAATTACTAAGGCTTTCCAGGCAGCAGAAAGCTGCCTCCTGGCAAGACCTGTGTTTCTCGGACCCTCTATGGGGTCACCGCCCTTCCTTCCACCACACTGATAAGGAGGCTGGAACATTGTACTACCTCTCAACTTGTAAATTTTTTCTTGCATTTAGCCTACTGAGAGAATTTTCCAACATCGTAGAGAGGGTGAAAGACTTCACAACACTGCAGTGTTTCAGCTGGCACGCACCTGAGGCTGAGATAGATCCAGGTAAACTTGCTTTTTAATCAGTTTTTTTTTGGCTTTTAAAGGAATGCTATGTTGCCAGTTTAACCTGAATGTGAGCAGAGTGGTTCTTCCAGGATCCTCAACAGTCCTGCTTTATTGGAAAACTTGTTTTATGGAAAATGTTTCATGACTCACCTAAGGTGAAGCTTGGGTGGTTTGACAGAAAAGGAATCTCTGGCTATATGTCCTTTGTTTGCATGGAGCCTGGTTCAACAATCCTACCTTTTCACTACTTTCTTTGTAGATCATTTTGCCACCATAATAGAAACACTCTTAACCAAGTTCCCTCTAAGACTACCAGATAAACCATAACCACTCTTTCCTCAGGAAAACACGTGGACTAAAGCTCATAATGCATTCAGGCTGTGCTCCAGGAGACCGGCCCCATTCTGCTCTTACTGGTCAAGTTGTGTGGGTCCCAAGAGTCTGATGTGTTTGCTACCAGATAAGTTTCAGTCACTTGCATTTGTTAGTAACAATTATGTAATTTAGTTAATAACACAGGCATATGGCATTCTATTATGCTTCACAGATTTTTTAAAACATAATTTGAAGGTTTACGGCCACCCTGCACCAAGCAGGTCTATCAGCACCATTTTTCCAAAAGCATTTGCTCCCTTCATGTGTCTGTGACACGTTTTGGTAATTCTTCTAATATTTCAAGCTGTTTCATTATTATTATATTTGTCATGGTGATCTGTGGTCAGTGATTATCATGCACTGAAATCTCAGTAAAGAACTTTTTAAGTAAGGCATGTACATTTTTTTAACAATATCATGCTATTGCACACTTAATAGACTACAGTGTAGTGTATATATAACTTTTATATCCACTGGGAAACCAAAAAATTTATTTGACTTACTTTATTGCAATATTTACTTTATTGAAATTGTCTGGAACCAGACCCTCAACATTTGGGGGGTATGCTTATATGTAAATTAATGAAATATAAGTGCAGAAAAGAGCAGTTTCTAGAAAAACAAAGTTGAATGCCTTACTACTGAATTATATACGGGTGAGGAAACTATAAAAGAAGAGGGAAACAGTGAGCAGTTCAGAAGGATACTGCATTCAGAATGCTTCCCATATGGTTTTAACTTCTCTCTCTACTTTGAAGAAATCCAAATTATGGGTGAGCCCTATGGGTGTGATTCATACCAGAAACCCAAGGTGGAAGTTCATCCAGCAGATCCAGTCTCCAGAAGAAGACTTTGGCCCTGCACTCAAGACTGGCTAATGAAGGTATATTTGTATTGAGTTAAAGTAAGAGAGTTAATAAATATATACATATATAATTTTTTTATTACTAATGATACCCTCCACTTTGTCTCTTGATTACGTATTTGCCCTCCACCTCAACACTCATCCCTGTTTCTCCTCTTCTGACCTTGGACTCGGTTTTCAATTCTCTGTACAGCTTGACTGACCCCTTCTCACCGTCCCACCCAACCTCATTCCCCATACACTAGCCTGGTGGGCATCCTCCATCTCCAGATACTGGCTGTCCAAGACCCTTCAAGATCCAGATTTTGGGTCTAAAGCTTAAACATAAACATTAGGGAGCCCTCTTCAAAACATGTAACACATTAAATGAGAAATTCAGTGTAAAAGCAAAGATTAGAAAATTTTTAAATGATGATAAATTACAAATGCTGACAAATACATAAACATCAAAAATTCCAGAACTCATAAAACTCAATAGTAAAAAACCAAACAATCCAAATTAAAAATGGGCAGAAGATCTGAGTAGCCATTCCCAAAAACAACATCCGGATGCCCAACAGACATATGAAAAGATGCTCAACACCACTCATCATCAGGGAAATGCAAACTAAAACTACAATAATGTAGCACTGTAGACTTTTTAAAATGGTGATTATTCAAAAAGACAAGAAATAACAAGTGTTGTTAAGGATGTGGGGAAAAGGGAAACTTGTGCACTGTTGGTGGGAATGTAAATTGATGCAGCCACTATGAAAAATAGTAATGCGTTTCCTCAAAAATTTAAAAATAGAACTGCCACATGATGTAACAATTCCACTTCTGAGTATCTGTCCAAAGAAAACAAAAGCACGAATTTGAAAAGTTCTACATGGCCTCATGCTCTTTGCAGTATTGCTTATCATAGTCAAGATATGGAAACAACCCAAGTGTCCATCCACAGATGAATGGTTAAGGAAATTGTGGTATGTATATAGCCAACCTTTGAACAACATGGGCTTGAACTGTGTGGGTCTATTTATATTTGGATTTTTTACAGTACAGTATTGTAAATCTATTTTTCTCTTCCTTATGGTTTTCCTAATAACATTTTCTTTTCTCTAGCTAACTTTATTATAAGAATACAGTATATAAGGCATATAACATAAAAAATGTGTGTTAATCAACAGTTTATATTATTGTTAAGGCCAATAGGCTTTATATAGGTTTTTATAATTTATAATATAATATAATATTTTATAATAGGTTTATATTATTGGTAAGATCAACAGTAGGCTATTAGTTTGGTTTTTGGAGAGTCAAAAGTTTTATGTGTATTTTTGACTATGTGGGGGTATGATGTCCCTAAACTTCAGGGTGTTTAAGTGTCAACTGTACACTTGAAACCATTATGCTAAGTGCAGTAAGTCAGAGAAAGACAAATACCGTGGGATGGCACAAAAATGTGGAATCCAAAAAAACCCAAATAAACAAAAGAAACAAGCTCATGATACAGAGAACAGATTGATGATAGCCAGAGTGGGGACAACTGACTATAGTATATAATATATACTACTGACTATATATATATATATATATATACATACATACATATATATATACACATACATATATATTTATAAATATACACAAAATATTATATATAATTATATATAGTATATAATTATAACTTAAATACTATATAATATTGACTGTAATATATATATGTGTATATATATAGTCAGTCAAATTCTAAAGATAATTGAAAACAGAGTCCAAGATCAGAGGACTATATAAGTATTGACTGTAATTAGTAATACCATATTTGAAAGTTGCTAAAACAGCACATTTTATTTTATTTATCTATCTATTTATTTATTTATTTTAAAGATTTTATTTATTTATTTGGCAGAGAGAAACACAGCGAGAGAGGGAACACCAGCAGAGGGAGTGGGAGAGGGAGAGAAGCAGGCTTCCCAGCAGGAAGCACCATTTGGGGCTTGATTCCAGGACCCTGGGGTCATGTCCTGAGCTGAAGGCAGATGCTTAACAACTGAGCCACCCAGGCGCCCCAGCACATTTTATTTTTATTTTTTTTTATTTTGTTTTTTTTCAGTGATCCAAGATTCATTGTTTATGCACCACACCCAGCGCTCCATGCAATACGTGCCCACCTTAATACACACCACTAGACTCACCCATCCCCCATCCCTCATCCCCTCCATAATCCTCAGTTTGTTTCTGAGTCCACAGTCTCTTATGGTTTGTCTCCCCTTCCGATTTACCCCAATTCACTTTTCCTTTCCTTCTCATAAAGTCCTTCATTTAATTCCATATGTTCCACAAGTAAGTGAAACCATATGATAATTGACTTTCTCTGCTTGACTTATTTCACTCAGCATAATCTCCTCCAGACCTGTCCATGTTGTTACAAAAGTTGGGTATTCATCTTTTCTGATGGCTGAGTAATATTCCAGTGTACATATGGACCACATCTTCTTTATCCATTCATCTGTTTTTGGGCATCTAGGTTCTTTCCATAGTTTGGCTATTGTGGACATTGCTGCTATAAACATTCGGGTGCATGTGCCCCTGAGGATCACTACCTTTGTATCTTTAGGGTAAATACCCAGTGGTGAGATTGCTGGGTCGTAGGGTAGCTCTATTTTCAACTTTTTGAGGAAC
>LNAC01000067.1:2809417-2888855 GCA_002007465.1 Ailurus styani | reverse complement strand
TTGTGGTTGAGTTCTAGTTTCAGAGCATTATGGTCTGAAAATATGCAGGGAATGATCCCAATCTTTTGGTACCTGTTGAGACCTGATTTGTGACCCAGAATGTGGTCTATTCTGGAAAATTTCCATGTGCACTAGAGAAGAACGGGTATTCTGGTGTTTGGGATGGAATGTTCTGAATATATCTGTGATGTCCAGGGTGTCATTTAAAGCCTTTATTTCCTTTATTTCCTTGTTGATCTTTTGCTTTGATGATCTGTCCATTTCAGTAAGGGGGGTGTTCAAGTCCCCTACTAATATTGTATTCTTGTCAATGTGTTTCTTTGATTTTGTTATTAATTGGTTTATATAATTGGCTGCTCCCATGTTAGGGGCATAGATATTTATGATTGTTAGATCTTCTTGTTGGACAGATCCTTTTAGTATGATATAGTGTCCTTCTTCATCTCTTATGATATTCTTTGACTTAAAATATAATTTATCTGCTATAAGGATTGCCACTCCAGCTTTCTTTTGATATCCATTGGCATGGTAAATTGTTTTCCACCCCCTCACTTTAAATCTGGAGGTGTCTTTGCGTGTAAGATGAGTTTCTTGTAGACAGCATATCGATGGGTCTTGTTTTTTTATCCATTCTGATACCCTGTGTCTTTTAGTTGGGGCATTTAGTCCATTTACATTCAGAGTAACTATTGAGAGATATACATTTAGAGCCATTGTATTGCCTGTAAGGTGACTGTTACTGTATATTGTGTTTCTTCCTTTCTGGTNCTTGCTTTCTGGTCTATGTTTCTTTTAGCCTCTCTTTGCTTAGAGGACCGCTTTCAATATTTCCTGTAGGGCTAGCTTGGTGTTTGCAAATTCTTTTAGTTTTTGTTTGTCCTGGAAGATTTTTATCTCTCCTTCTATTTTCAATGACAGCCGAGCTGCATATAGTATTCTTGGCTGCATATTTTTCTTGTTTACTGCTCTGAAAATATCATGCCAGTTCTTTCTGGCCTGCCAGGTCTCTGTGGATAGGTATTCTGTCAGTCTAATATTTCTACCATTGTATGTTATAGACCTCTTGTCCCGAGCTGCTTTCAGGATTTTCTCTTTGTCACTAAGACTTGTGAGTTTTATTATTAGTTGACGGGGTGTGGACCTATTTTTATTGATTTTGAGGGGGGTTCTCTGTGCCTCCTGGATTTTGATGCTAGTTCCCTTCACCAAATTAGGGAAATTCTGTGCTATAATTTGCTCCAATATATCTTCTGCCCCCCTTCCTCTTCTGGGATCCCAATTATTCTAATATTGTTTCGTCTTATGGTATCACATCTCTCAAAGTCTCCTCTCATGGTCCAGTAGTTGTTTCTCTTTTCCTCCGCTTCCTTAGTCTCTGTCATTTGTCTTCTAAATCACTAATTCTGTCTTCTGCCTCATTTATCCTAGCAGTAAGAGCCTCCATTTTTTTTATTGCACCTCATTAATAGCTTTTTTAAAATTTCAGTTTGGTTAGATTTTAGTTCTTTTATTTCTCCAGAGTTTTTATTTCTCTAGAGAGGGATTCTCTATTATCTTCCATGCTTTTTTTTTTTAAGATTTTATTTATTTATTTGACACAGAGAGAGAGATTACAAGTAGGCAGAGAGGCAGGCAGAAAGAGAGGAGGAAGCAGGCTCCCTGCTGAGCAGAGAGCCCGATGTGGGCCTCGATCCCAGGACGCTGAGATCATGACCTGAGCCGAAAGCAGAGGCTTTAACCCACTGAGCCACCCAGGGGCCCTTCCATGCTTTTTTTGAGCCCAGCCAGCACCTTATTAATCATCATTCTGAACTCTAGTTCTGTCATATTACTAATGTCTGCATTGATTTAGTCCCTAGCCATCGTTACTGCCTCTTGTTCTTTGTGTGTGTGTGTGTGTGTGTGTGTTGATTTTTTCCACCTTATCATTTTATGCAGGTAAGAATAGATGGGTGAGAGAACAAAATACTAAAGGGTAGCAATGATCCCAGAGAATTATACATTAACCTAATCAGAAGAGACCTGGAACTGGAGGGAGTAGAAAGAGGGAAAAAACCAAAAACCAAAAACCAAAAAACAAAATCAAGCAAACAAAAAGAAATAAAATAAAATAAAATAAAACAAAACCCTATATCTATATCTATATTATCTATTTCTATATCTATCTCTGTCTCTGACTCTATCTCTATCTCTGTAGCTATCTCTATCTCTATCTATTAGACTGGTGAATTGAACAGACCCTATATGTATACAAAAAATAAGGTTAAATACCATGAAGTGTTAAAATATGACTATAGCAATGAAAATTTTAAAAAGATTAAAAAGTGTTGATAAGATATAATTGTCAAAAACATTAAAATAAGAAAAAGGAAAACATTTAAAAGAAAAGAGTAACAAAAAAATAAAATTCAAAGAATTTAAGCTTGAACGACTAAAGAATCATGGGGAAAAAGCCATTAATTCTCTGCATTGCTTTCCCCTAGCTCTGGAGTTCCACAATTCTCAGGGATCTTGAACGTGGCTTTGGCTGGATGTTTTAAATTTTTTTTTCGTTCTTCTGGGGGAGGGGCCTGTTGCCGTGATTCTCAAGTGTCTTTGCCTGATGCTAAATCTCACTGCCCTCACCAGGGGCCAGGCTAAGTAATCAGCTTGGGTTCACTCTCAGGAGCTTTTGTTCCCTGACTGCTTTCCGTACTGAGTTGGAGGCCGGGAATGAAGATGGCGGCTCCCAGTCTCTGACCTAGAGGAGCTTAGAGCTCGAGGCCTCACTCCTCAGCGCACCTCACAGAAAAGCAGTCCATCCCTCCCGGCTCCTGGTCTCTGGCTGCACTCTGAGCTCACCAGGCCTGTGACTGAGCGTCTCTATCTCTGGCGTGCAGCCCCGTTTAGAATCTCCAAACCCAGCAGATCCTGCAGCTGCTCCCATGCCACTGGTCCCAGAGGAGGAAGGAGGGGGTCTCTCTGGGTCTGCTGCCCATGGGGTCTCTGCTCAAAGAGCAGTTGCCCGACTGTGCCTCGGATCACAGCCCAAGGTAACCCCGAGCTGAGAGGCACCTTTTCAGCTCAGCTCCATCTCTCCCGTTGGCTTCTCGGTGATACCTGGGAGCTCTGTTGCACTCAGACACCCTGGTCTTTTTGTGTCCCCGTGGGTCCTGAGACCACACTGTCCCCACGAGGGCTTCACCCCCGGCTTGGCTTCTGGGGCGATGTCCCTCAGTAGAGCTGACTTCTAAAAGTTCTGATTCTGTGCTCTGTTGCTCTCTCACTTGCTGGGGGCCGGCCTTCTCCCTGGGGTCTATCTTCCCATCGCTTCAGATTCACTTCTCCGCATGTCCTACCTTCTGGAAAGTGGTCGATTTTCTGTTCCTAGAATTGATGCTCTTTTTCTCTTCAATCTCCTGTAGAATTTGTAGGTGTTCAGACTGGTTTAATAGCTATTTGGGTGAATTTTGGGGACCTGATGATAATTGGTCTCCTACTCCTCTGCCATCTTGCTCCTCTCCTCCCACTAGATTATGCCCAAGAGGCAAGACCAATGTCTCAAAAAACCTTTCCCAAGTCCAGAAGGGGAGGCCAGTGCTCCTGTTGTGGTGTGTTAGCTGAAATCTTCAGAGGGAAGACACTATGTCTTTCAGCATGATCATTCATACCTAATCCCTAACACAAACAATGCAGCTTTGGGAAATTTTATTCACTCTTGTCTCCAATGTCCCTATCAGTAGGAAGCTGCTTCTAGCAGTGTAAGCCTTGGACTGTGCTAAATTAAGGTGTGTGTCTTTGTCCTGTTCATGCTACAACAGGCACGAATGGCATGAACTTTGATTCTTCTCAGTAGGGTCAAGAGGTTTTACAATTTAAATTAATAAGCCTTCAAAATCTATTTTAGTGGGACTTGATGAAGCTTGCTTTAATCTAATACTATATTCAATGTAAGTGACATTTTAGTGTATTTGCTTGAGACTATGACCTACACCAAAAATTACCAGAAAGGTTAGCAAAATAAATTGGTGCCTGTACTTAAAGTTTTGGGGGGTAGTGCCCAAGATATCTCAGTAGTAATGGTCAGTTATTATTTTTAAGGCTTCCCAATCAGTATAGGAAAGGTCAGCTAGTAAATCTTCCCCAATCTGCACTGAAAGTAATCTTTACTTATTATTTTTTACAAATGACTGTGACTTATCCAAATATATGGACTGAAAACTTACCTCAATAACATTTCTGAGTTATTTACTTAGTTAATTCAAATACTTATCAAATGCTTGCTCTGTGCCAGACATAATTCTGGGCACTTGAGATCTAGTAGTCCATAAAGCAGGTAAGAATCCCTACTTCATGGAGCTCTTTTGAATGGATCACCTAAGTACTGTGCTGGCAAGCTCTCATTCCTGTGACATAGATTTTAGCGGGCTCATTTTATTGATGATATACAGAAGCTCTTGCAGAATAGGCAGCTTGGTCAGACTTACCAGCTAGTCAGCAGACAAGTCAGAGTCCACATCAGTTCTGGTTGTGAGTCCTAACTCTGCTAACCACGTGTCCCAAGTCTGTGTTCTGTGAACACTTCTCTGGGAGATAGCTGTTTCATACAAATGAATATTCCATATTCCAGTATGTTTGGGAAGTTCTTTTTGTTACAGGCTTTGTTCAGCTGAGCAAATCCCCAAAGGGGGCAAACAGCTAAGGTGGGAGGTGTGCTCCAATGCACTGCCAGCAGTTGGGACAATGAGTCCTTCATTCTTGAAAAGGTACATCACAGCATCCACCAGACTGTGGCATTTGTAAGCATGAGGTTAAATGGAACAAAACAGGATTCTTTACTGTTTGCTGAGAGTGTGTCATGGGCAAATATGTGCTGTGAACTTCAAGAGGGAATTTACTGTACAGACTTCCTCAAATTTATTTAAGCTTAGAATATTCTTGGGGGTGCATATTAATTAAATGTTCTGGTGTTAGAATACTTAGGATGCTTGTGCACCAGAATTCATAGTGCAACTGGACAAGTGCAAAATAAAGGAGATGCACAACACAATAGGGTACAAAAATGGACTCAAAATGGATCACAGACCAAAACTATGAGACTCTTAGAGAAAAGTATAAATGTAAATCTCTGTGAACTTGGATAAAGAAATGGTTTCTTAGATATAACAAAAGCACAAGTGACACAAGAAAAATAAAGAAATTGGCCTTCATCAAAATATAAAACTTCTGTCCTTATGGAATAAAGTAAAAAAGGAACCTATAGAACAAGAGAACAATTTGCACATCATATCTGATAAGAGACTTGTATCCACCATGTATGAAGAGCGGTTTTGACCCAACAATTAAAAGGCAAATAACCCAGTTTGGAAATGGCAAAGAATTAAAACAGGCATTTTTCCAAAACAGATTTACAAATGGCCAATAACCACACAAAAAGATATTCCACATCATTAGTCATCAGGGAAAGGCAAAGAAAAACTACAATGTGACACCGCTTCACACCCATTTGGACACGGTCAAAAAGACAATAATAAGTGTCGGGGAGGATGTGGATAATTCAAATCCTCACACACTGCTGGTGGGAATGTAAAATGGTGCAGCTGCTTTGGAAAACAGTTTGGTAGTTCCTCAAAAGATTAAGCATCAAGTTAACATAAGACTCAGCAGTTCCGCTCCTGGTTATATACCAAAGAGAAGTGAAGACCAATGTCTACATAGAAATTTGTACTTGAATATTCACAGTATAATTATTAGTAATAGCCAAAAGATGGAAACAACTCAAATGTCCATCAACTGATAGATAACCCAAATGTAGAATATTATTTGGCTCTAGAAAGGAATGATGCAATGATGCATGCTACAACATGGGTGAACTTTGAAAACAGTTTAAATGAAAGAAGCCAGATACAAAGGTCACCTACTGTGTGATTCACTTGTATGAAATGTTTGGAACAGGAAGATCCATAGAGACATAGAGTAGATTAGTTGACAATGGAGGTAATGGGGAGTGACCACTAATACATGGTACTACCTTTTGGGGTTAATGAAAACGTTCTAAAATTAGAGAATGATGATAATTGCACAAATCTGTACACATACTGAAAACTACTGAATTGTACTTAAAATGGTGAAGTGTATGGTATGTGATGATATCTCAATAAAGCAGTAGCAGCATAAATGAAAGGACCACAGATTTTGTCAAGGGGCACCAGGGAATTCTGTCAGAGCTCTCTTCCTTGGAATTGAAAAATCTCAAGCTATATGAAGAAAATTTTAAAAGAAGATGCCTGGGTGGCTCAGTTGGTTAAGCATCTGCCTTCAGCTCAGCTCACGATCCCAGGGTCCTGGGATCAAACCCCACATTGGGGGGTGGAGTCCTTACTTAGCAAGAAGTCTGCTTCTCTCTCTGACCCTCTCCCCTCTTATACTCTTTCTCTCTCTCTCAAATAAATAAATAAAATCTTTTTTAAAAAAAGAATCTTGGATCACTGAAAAAATAAAAAAAAAATTTTAAAGTAAGAAAATTTTAAAAGAAAGTGAGAAAGGACATTATTGTTTAGCATAACTAGGAAACTAAGAGAAGCAGTCTGCTTCAACATCTCACCAGAGGAGACAAAATGGCACCAGGTTTACACACACTCTTTCCCTCAGTGACAAGCAAGTCCAGAAGAAAGACAGCTGTTCTCTTCCAATATCCTTAGAGCAATCAAAGTGAAGAACCTGATTGGCTCTGCTTCGGACAAAGAGTGATTCCTGAACCAATCACTGGGTATAAGAGAGCTGGGATATTCTAATTGACTGTCTAGGTCATGTGACTATCCTTGTGGGTGGGTATTTGTGGGGAAGCCTTGGTAATTTACAGTCTTACAGGGAGCTAGAATGTACGCTGGATCTAAAAGAAGAAATGAGTTTGAGAGTGAAACAATATAGAAAAAAAGGCAAAGGAAGAGAATTCTAGTAGAAGGATTAGTATGAAACCCTTTTTTCCCCCTGTGATTTTTAATGTCATTCCCCCCAACTATCAGAGTCCTTCCTGGATGATTAATAGTAATAATATTAATCTAACAGTCTTACAGTAGTTTTATGTTCTATAGTGAAGATTAGTCAACAATATTCTAAAAGATGATGCTTGGTATGAAGAAGTAATACAGACTCTAGATTAGGACTTAAGCCTTACTCAGCCTTTCCTTCCTCCTGGATATTCTAGCTCAGCTAGCCTAGTCTGACCCACCCCAAGATTTTTGTTTTCTGCCTCTATTCTCATAGCCCCCTATTCTCGGCCATGAAATAAATAGGCACCACTTTCCCACAGATCTACTCTTATGTGGAATTAAAATTCTCCCAGTTGCCCAAGGCAAAAACTTGAAATCACCTTTAACTCCTCCATCAACATCTAATCTAATCTATTATCAATTATTAGAAATAATGTCTTTTAACAGTCTCAAATATTGCTCTCTTAGCTCTATTCCCAGTGCCAATGCAATGATTGACTTACTTCATGATTTCTTGTTTGGATGACCATAATGGCCTTTCATGGTATCCTTCCTCCATCCCCTCAATCCATCCTTAATACTCTGGTTATAGGGAACTTTTAAAAAATGCAAATGGCTCCACCCAGGCTTAAAATTCTGCGCTCAAGATATAGTCCATTGTCACTTCCCTTGGCTGTATATTCCCAAGTATTCGGAACTCACGAAGCCACCCAATATTTGGTGTGTAAATGAAAATACCTCAAGCCCCCATCTCACAGTGATGGAAACCCAGAGTTCTCATTTCTCTTCTTCATCTTAGAAACCTGAACCAGACCTGGCTCTGACCATATTTGTTTCTTCCTCAGTCCAAACGCCTTCAATATAATCATGTAGTATATCTAATTAGAAGCATTGACTAAGTCACCAAGATATAATAAACATTTTTGCAAGTGAAATAAGTCACTCTGTAGGGCTTGCAAAAAGAATTTGCCAAACATTGTTAAACTCTCAAGCCCCTCCCTCACTTTGAGGCTATAAAGTAAGTCAAAAGTGAATCTGAAGAGGAAGGATTTATGAGAACAAGTTCTCTGGAGATCTGTACTAGCAGCCCTCCCCCCAAGCAGGCAAGATGAGGAATGTGCCCCCATGACCTTGAGTTCAAAGCAGGTGGCTCCAAGCAACTACTCAGAGACCTTAATAGGTGTCCCTGATCTGGGGGAGTAAGGGACACAGTAGACACGACTGGAGTCTGACTTTCTATTGAAAAGTTTAAGATGGAAGAGAGGCTGGCTAGGTACAGATGAGCAGATCAAAACAGAGGTGGAGGCCTGGGATCAGCCTGCATGTCTAGAATTTATTGGTACAGTTGAAATGGGCTTCCATGGGGCTGATGCAGGCTACAAGCAAGAGTAAATCAATGATGTCAGCTTAGGGCAAGTTAGTAAAGCCTTCCAGCAGGGTGTGTAGACCTCATTGTAAGTGTAGTGGAAAGAGTAAATGACCAGCTAAACCAGAGAAATATCCACTCAGGCAGGTAAGAGATACCTGGAATGGGGAAGAGGAGTGGGGTTGAGAGAAATGGGGTCTCCAAATAACCTGAAAAACTGTCCCTTGAGATAAAGAGCTTTCAACAACTGCAACATTCAGAAAGCACAAAGCCATGCTATTACCCTGTCATTTAAGACTTCCATATTCCCGGGCGCCTGGGTGGCTCAGTGGGTTAAAGCCTCTGCTTTCGGCTCAGGTCATGATCTCAGCGTCCTGGGATCGAGGCCCGCATCGGGCTCTCTGCTCAGCAGGGAGCCTGCTTCCTCCTCTCCCTGTCTCTCTGCCTGCCTCTCTGCCTACTTGTAATCTCTCTCTCTGTGTCAAATAAATAAATAAAATCTTTAAAAAAAAAAAAAAGACTTCCATATTCCCATAACCTGTCCTCCATCCCTAAATGTGCACTCTCTCGTGATCAAACCTGGGGGAGAAGATGGACAAAACCATTTCTCAAGAGTCAAGCAGCCTTCCGTGAAAGGCCAGATAATAAACATGTGAAGCTTTGGGGGCCATTCAACCTTTGTTGTAACTACTTAACTCTGCTGTGGTAGTGTGGGAAGAGCCACAGTCCTTCAATAAATGAGTATGGCTCCGTTCCAAGGAAACTTCATTCATAAAAGCTGATCGAGGGTTAGTTTTAGCTCCCGGCCCATACTTTTTGGGTCCCTGCCCCAGACTGTAGGTTTCTTGAGGGCGGGAGCTTTGTCTCGTTATTATTATATCTGAAACCCCCTACACGTTGTAGATAACAATGACCAAAAAATAGTAGCGGCCTCTCCATTATGGATAATGCGGATCCATTTAAAGACAATGAATCCTTTCGCTACCTTTCCATTAAGTCCCCAGAGAAAATAGACAATATCCTTGGAGAGAAGAAACGGAACTAAAAGACATTTGACTATAGTTAAAAAGCTGCTTTCTTGGAAGGTAAGTCACATACTGTAGGAGCACCGCAGAGTAGGTAAGCTTACATAAGTTACAAAGAAGGCATATTCTAGCACATTAAATTCTATGCACAGACTTGTAACTACATCACTAAAATGTAAGCCTCTCAATTGGACATGGCTTATCTTCTTTATCTTTTCAAAACTGACCCGGCATGCTATCTCCTCCATAGGGGACAAAGATAACAAAGATAAATGGGTGATAAATAAAGGAAGGTCAATTCTATTTCCAAACAGCCAAAAGGGATACTTAAAAATGGATACAGGATTGAAAACAGACCTTTACTGAGAGCATTCTGTTAATTAAATGTGTGGTAGTGGAAAGAAGGAAAACAGAAGTTGAGATCAAGCTAGCAGCAAGAAGGCTTATCTTATGCCCAAGAAGTAGTTTTATCACTTGAAAGTTTATGGTAACTTTATTATAGGATTAGATGACATTTTGTTACACAAACTTTTATGAAGATCCTTTCATTGACCTTGTTAATTACACAGGTTACTGGCAATGAGCTGCTAACATCTTTAAGCTATGGTAATGCTAGATTTGCACTTGAATTGTTCAGATGCAATTAAAATTAACTGAAATACCTACTGTGTGCCAAACATTGTGTTAGATGCATTATCAGGGGAGAGGATATAGCATACTGCCTGGGGCACCAGTCCTGAAGCCAGACTGCCCAGATATGACCATGGGTCCCATCACTTACTAGCTGTGAGACCTTGGGAAACTTAGCTTCTCTATACCTCAACCTCAGTCTCCCTATCTCTAAGAGTGTGAAGAAAAATAATTGCTTCCTTGGAAGTTGTTGTAAGGCTTAAATGAAAGAATATGAGTTCAGTCCTTAATACAGTCCCAGCCCATACTAAGCTCTCAAAAATATTAGCTATTATTATAACTGATTAATTAGCTATTTAATTTATCCTCACACAACATTGCACTGAGTTTGGTGTGATTACAGCAAGTGACCAAAGAGGGAGCTGAGGCTCAGGCAGTAATGCCCCCAAGGTCACCAGTGGCCAGTAGTCAAGGAACACTGGGTCAAAGCCTCCTGGAGGAGGACAGGGTTAAGTGCCATTGTATGTGCATCTCTAACTTTGGTTCCAAATTTGTTTTAAAAAGCAATCTAATCCCTGCACTGCACCATTTCCATCTCCTCTAAAAGTTAAACGTATTTATGAGAATCTCCAAGTAGAGTCACCATTAAATGTACTAGATTTTCCTCTATAACAAAAGAAAAATTTATTATTTGAAAATAACAGGAGGAGGAGGGGCAAGATGGTGGAGAAGTGAGAGTCCCTGTTTCAACAGGTTCCCTGAAGTAAGCTAAATATCTGCCAGAACACTCTGAGCACCCATGAAATCAGCCTGAGAAGTAAGATTATACACTTCTGGATCTCTAGGGGGCAGGAGGTCAGCAACTGAGAGGGGCACTTTGACAGGATCATGGTTAATATATTCAGCTATACATCCTCTCAACCACATCTCACCAAAATGACTAAGAGGAGGAACACCCAGCAATTGAAAAATTCAGAGACTGTGACCTCTGCCACAGAATTATTGGATATGGACATAAACAATATGTTGGAAATGAAATTCAGGGTAAAAATTGTCCAGGCAATGGCTAGATTGGAGAGGACCATTAGCGGCAACATAGAATCTCTAAAGTTGGAAGTAAGAGCTGATCTGGCAGAAGTCAAAAATACTATCAAGGAGATCCAATCTAATCAAAATACTCTAACAGCTAGGATAATGGAGACAGAAGATTGAATTAGTGATCTAAAAGACAGGCTGATAGAAAAGCAGGATCAGGAGAAGGCCTGGAACAAACAATGTAGAAGCCATGAAAACAGAATTAGGGAAATAAATGATGCCATGAAGTGTTCCAATGTCAGAATTATTGGGATCCCTGAGGGGGTGGAGAAAGAGAAGACTAGAAGATATAGTTGATCAAACTCTGGATGAAAATTTCCCTAATCTGAGGAATGGAATAAGTGTTAATGTCCTAGACAAAGAGAGGACACCCCCCAAGATCAATAAGTCTAGAATGACCCCCCGACACTTAATTGTGAGATTCACGAATCATAAATTCAGACGAGTGCTCTTAAGGGCATCTAGGGGGAAGAGAGTCCTTACATATAGAGGAAGGACCACCAGAATAATGTCAGACCTGTCCACAGAAACCTGGCAAGCAGGAAAGGGATGGCAAGACATATTCAGGGCACTAAATGAGAAGAACACACAGACAAGAATACTTTATCCAGCAAGGCTGCCATTCAGAATGGATAGAGAGATAAAGATCTTCCAAGACCAGCAAGATCTAAAAGATTATGTGACCAGCAAGCCAGCACTACAAAAAATATTCAGAGGGGTTCTATAAAAGAAGAAAGAACCTAAGAGTGACATAGAACACAAAGTTACAGAGATGATGTATAGAAACAAGGACTTCACAGGCAACATGATGTCAATAAAAGCTTACCTTTCAATAATCACTCTCAATGTGAATGGCCTAAATGCTCCCATAAAAGGCACAGGGTTGCATACTGGATAAAATGACAGGACCTGTCCATATGCTTTCTACAAGAGAAA
This sequence comes from Ailurus styani, assembly GCA_002007465.1. Lineage (NCBI taxonomy): Eukaryota > Metazoa > Chordata > Mammalia > Carnivora > Ailuridae > Ailurus > Ailurus styani. The sequence continues at coordinate 2,876,832 of LNAC01000067.1, read as the reverse complement.
TATTTTGAACCTAAAGATACATCCAGACTGAAAATGAATGGATGGAGAACCATCTTTCATGCCAATGGGCCTCAAAAGAAAGTGGGGGTAGTGATTCTCATGTCAGATAAATTAGATTTTAAGCTAAAGACTGTAGTCAGAGATACAGAAGGACACTACATCATTCTTAAAGGGTCTATCTACCAAGAAGATCTAACAATTATAAATATTTATTCCCCCAACATGGGAGCAGCCAACTACATGAGCCAACTGTTAAACAAAATAGAGTAATATTGATATGAATACACTAATTGTAGGAGATCTTAACATGCCACTTCTCAGCAATAGACAGATCATCTAAACAGAAAATCAACAAAGAAACAAGAGCTTTAAATGACACATTGGACCAGATGGACCTCATAGATATATACAGAACATTCCACCCTAAAACAACAGAATACTCATTCTTCTCAAGGGCATATGGAACTTTCTCCAGAATAGAGCACATACTCGGTCACAAATCAGGGCTCAACCAATACTAAAAGATTGAGATTATTCCCGCATTTCTCAGACCACAATGCTTTGAAATTGGAACTCAACCACAAGAAAAAGCTCGGAAGTAATTCAAACACTTGGAAGCTAAGCAACATCTTGCTCAAGAATGTTTGGATCAACCAGGAAATCAAAGAAGAACTAAAACAATTCATGGCAATCAATGAGAATGAAGACACATCAGTCCAAAACCTATGAGATACAGCAAAGGCTATCCTAAGGGGGAAATACATACCCATCCAAGTCTCACTCAAAAAAAATTGAAAAATCCCAAATACACCAATTCTATTTACACCTTAAGGAACTAAAAAATCAGCAACAAATTAAGCCAACCCCATGCACAAGAAGGGAAATAATTAAGATTAGAGCAGAGATCAATGAGTTAGAAACTAGAGATACAGTAGAACACATCAATGAAACTAGAAGTTGGTTCTTTGAAAGAATTAAAAAGATCAGTAAACCACCAGGCAAACTAATCCAAAAGAAAAGAGAGAGGACTCAAATTAACAAAATTATGAATGAAAGGGGAGAGATCATGACTAACACCAAGGAAATAGAACCAATAATCATAAACTATTATCAATAGTTTATGCCAATAAGTTAAGCAACCTGGAAGAAATGGATGCATTCCTGGAAACCTACAAACTTCCAAGATTGAAACAGAAAGAAATCGATGACTTGAATAGACCAATATCTGGTAACAAGATTGAAGCATTGATCAAAAACCTCCCCCCAAACAAGAGTCCGGGTCCTGATGGATTCCCTGGGGAATTCTACCAAGCATTCAAAGAAGAAATAATACCTATTATCCTGAAGCTGTTTCAAAAAAATAGAAACATAGGTAAAACTTCCAGACTCTATGAAGCCAGCATTATGTTGATCCCCAGACCAGGCAAAGACGCCATCAAAAAGGAAAATTTCAGATGAATATCCCTGATGAATATGAATGCCAAGATTCTCAACAAGATCCTAGCTAATAGGATCCAATAGTACATTAAAAAGATTATCCACCAGCATTCACAAATCAATCAAGGTGATAGAACAAATCAATAAGAGAAGAGAAAAGAACCACGTGGTCCTCTCAATAGAAAAAGCATTTGACAAAATACAGCATCTGTTCCTGATTAAAACTCTTCAAAGTATAGGGATAGAAGGCACATTTGTCAACTACATAAAATCTATCTATGAAAAACCCACATCGACTGTCATTCTCATTGGGGAAAAACTAACAGCCTTCCCATTGACATCAGGAACATGACAAGGATGCCCACTCTCACCACTGTTGTTCAACATAGTACTAGAAGTCCTAGCAACAACAGACAACAAAAAGACAACAAAAAGCAATTCAGGAATGTTGCGGGATAGAAAATCAATCCACAGAATCAGTTGCTCTCTTAAACACTAGCAATGAAAATATAGAAATAGAAACTAGAGAATCGATTCCATTTACTATAGCAACCATAGAATCATAAGATACCTTGGAATAAACCTAACCAAAGAGGTAAAGAATCTGTACTTGAGGAACTACAGAACACTCATGAAAGAAATTGAAGAAGACACAAAAAAATGGAAAAGCATTCCATGTTCATGGATTGGAAGAATAAATATTGTTAAAATGTCTATACTGCCCAGAGCAATCTATACTTTCAATGCCACCCTGATCAAAATTCCACCAACATTTTTCAAAGTGCTGAAACGAACAATCCTCAAATTTGTATGGAACCAGAAAAGACCCCAAATCGCTAAGGAAATGTTGAAAAAGAAAAACAAAGCTGGGGGCATCACATTGCCTGATTTCAAACTTTACTACAAAGCTGTGATCACCAAGACAGCATGGTATGAGCACAAAAACAGACACAGACCAATGGAACAGAGTGGAGAGTCCAGATATGGAGCCTCAACTCTATGGTCAAACAATCTTCGACAAAGCAGGAAAAAATATCCAGTGGAAAAAAGACAGTCTCTTCAATAAATGGTGCTGGGAATATTGGACAGCTATGTATAGAAGAATGAAACTCGACCATTGTCTCACACCATACACAAAGATAAACTCGAAATGGATTAAAGACCTTAGTGTGAGGCAGAAATCTATGGAAATCCTAAAGCAGAACATAAGGAGTAACCTGTTTGACATAGGTCACAGCAACTTCTTTCAAGACATGTCTTCAAAGGCAAAGGAAACAAAAGCAAGAATGAACTTTTGGGACTTCATCAAGATAAAAAGTTTCTGCACAGCAAAGGAAATAGCCAACAAAACAAAGAGGCAACCCACAAAATGGGAGAATATATTTGCAAATGACACTACAGACAAAGGGCTGATATCCAAGATCTTAAAGAACTCCTCAAGCTCAAAGCCCAAAAAACATAATCATGTCAAAAAATGGGCAGAAGACATGAACAGACACTTCTCCAAAGAAGACATACAAATGACCAACAGACACATGAAAAAATGTTCATCATCACTAGCCATCAGGGAAATTCAAAGCAAAACCACATTGAGATATCACCTTACACCAGTTAGAATGGCCAAAATCAACAGGACTGGAAATGACAAGTGTTGGAGAGGATGTAGAGAAAGGGGAACCCTCTTTCACTCTTGGTGGAAATGCAAGTTGGTGCAGCCACTTTGGAAAACCGTGTGGAGATTCCTCAAAAAGTTAAAAATAGAGTTACCCTATGACCCTGCAGTTGCACTACTGGGTATTTACCCCAAAGATACAGATGTAGTGAAAAGAAGGGCCATATGTACCTCAATGTTCATAGCAGCAATGCCCACAATCGCCAAACTGTGGAAAGAGCTGAGATGCCTTCAACAGAAGAATGGATAAAGAAGATGTGGTCCATATATACAATGGAACATTACTCAGCCATCAGAAAGGATGAATACCCAACTTTTGTATCAACATGGACAGGTCTGGAGGAGATTATGCTGAGTGAAATAAGTCAAGCAGAGAAAGTCAGTTATCATATGGTTTCACTTACTTGTGGAACATATGGAATAAAATGGTGGACTTTAGGAGAAGGAAAGGAAAAGTGAAATGGGGTAAATCGGTGGGGGAGATGAACCATGAGAGACTGTGGACTCTGAGATACAAACTGAGGATTATGGAGAGGGTTAGGGGATGGGTGAGCCTGGTGGTGCATATTAAAGAGGGCACCTATTGCATGGAGCACTGGGTGTGGGGCATAAACAATGAATCTTGGAACACTGAAAAAAAGATAAAAAATAAATAAAAAGTAAATAAAAGGAGTTGAAAGTTGCCTCACAGGATAGGTACTAAATTGTGTGCTATAATAGCACAGCAGTTTGTACAAATGCTCTTTATTTTATACTGTAGTTAACCCTAAATATTATCAACATTTGCTTTTTTAAATTTAATACCTAAACATTTTCACTGCCATACTTACAGGGTAATGTGGAAATGTCATCACTGCCTAATAATACATTTTCCCATTAAAAAAAAGGAAAAGAACATTGCTTTGTTAGAAAGTGTAAAAATAGTCATCGTTTTGTGTAGTGTCCCTGGCTGCTATTCAAAGCCAAGCCCACTGTCCTTTCATTGTTTTTTCTTTAAATCAGGAAAGACCTGAAATTTGGCTCAGAAAGTTTCCTTAATTTATAAGAAGAAACACTCCCCTGGAAGTCCAGTTGTTATGACCAAAGATGAAAAACAAAGCTCTAACAAGAAATGACCAGCACTGAAACCACAGGGTTTTCAGAATTAAATTGTTGAATTCATGTCACATCGTTTCTTGGCCATTCTCTAGGTATATCTGACAAAACCAACAAAACCTGTTGGTCCATGCAAAAATATTCATAGGTAGTGACACTGATAACACCTCCCCATGCAGGGCCTCAGGGAGGCATCCGGTTGGAGCTCAAAGTCAGGGATGTGCTCAATCATTCTCCCAGGGTGGGGATTTCTTTAAAGCAGTTTCAGACAGAAGAATAGCCACTCTATGATCTCTGAACAGCTTTCTCTGGCAATTTCCAGAATGTCTGCTTCCAGAAGCATCTCTTCTTTTGTTTCACCCCAATCAAAAATCACTTACAAGACACTCATTCACCTCTGGGGAAGCATCAAAGATGCAGGGGGAGAAAAAGTTCTCATGAGTTTTGGACTGAGATCACAAGAGTGCCCTGAGTTCGCACAATATTTGAAATAAGTTTCATGAGATTTCTACCCAAACGTATCAATTTGGGTAGAAATTTTGTGAGAATTGCCTGAGTTGTCAGGAGATTTGGACTGAGAACTCTGGAGATTTGAAATAAGTTCTCACGAGATTTGGACTGAGATCACATGAACTCCCTTAAATGAGTCCTTACAATATTTGGGTAAAAATCTGGTGAGAAGTGTCTGAATTTTCATGAGATTTGGAGTGAGATCTCACGAGAAGTGGATTGAGATCTCACGAGGTTTGGAATAATTTCTCATGAAATTCGAGTAGAAATCTCGTGAGAAGTGCCTGAGTTCTCATGAGACTTGGACTGAGATCTCTTGAGATTTGGAATAAGTTCTTATCTCATGATATTTGGAATGAGTTCTCACAATATTTGGGTAAAAATCTCATGAGAACTGCCAGAGTTCTCACAAAATTTGGACTGAGATCTCACACATCCAGTGTCGGGAACTGACACTGCCACTCCTTTCAGGGTCTCACACTGCAGATCACCACTGCCTCCAGTGGTGACAAGCTGCACAGTCACGCAATTCCTGGTCCTGCACTGCATCTCAACACTGATTCTAGTGGCGGTAAAGAGCACTGCAAAAACTTCCAGCTTCCCTCACCCTGCTGCTGATCACTGCCTCCAGTGGTGGGAACCGACACTGCCTCTTCTTCCAGCGTCTCACACTGCAGCTCTCCACTGTGTCAAGTGGCATGAAAGTGCATTGCAACTTCTTCCAGCGTCTAACACTGGAGCTCACCTCTGTCTCCCGTGGCAGCAAGCTGCAGTGTCCTGTCTCCAGAACCACTCACTGTGCTGCTCACCACTGCCTCCAGTGGTGGTAAATGGCACTCCAACTTCTTTCACCATCTTGCACTGCAGCACTTCACTGCCTCCACTGGTGATAAGCTGCACAGCGAGGGAATCCATTGTCTTGGTCTGCAGGTCAACACTGCCTTTTGTGGTGATAAGCAGCACTGCAAAGGATTCTGACATCCCTCACACTGCAGTTGACTAGTGCCTCCAGTGGCAAGAATCAACAGGTCTTCTTCCAGCGTCTCACTCTTCAGCTCACCACTGCTTCCAGTGCTAGGTAACTAGACTGCCACTCTTGCAGCTCTCCAATTGCAGTTCTCAATTGCCTCCAGTGGCGTGAGATGTCCCTAGCCCTCCTTCCAGCAACTCACATGGCAGCTCTACACTGCCTCCAGTGGTGACAGGCAGCAGAACCACGAGGTCCATGGTCTCGCATTGCACCTCAACACTGCCTCTAGTAGCTGTAAGCAGCACTGCAAAGGCTTTAGCAATCCCTCACACTGCAGCTGACCATGGCCTCCAATGGTAGGATACTACACTGCCACTCCTTGCAGGCTGCTGCTCTGCAGCTTACCATTGCTTCCAGGGAAGACAATTTCACAGCCACGTGGGTAATGACTCACACTACATCTCAACACTGCCTCTAGTGGCCATAAGCAGCACCACAAAACCTTTAGGCATTCCGTGCACTGCTGCTGACCACTGTCTCCAGGGGCAAGTATTGACATGGCTTCATCTTCCAGCCTCTCACTATGCAGTTCAACACTGCTTCCAGTGCTAGGCAACTAGATTGCCACTCTTTGCAGCATTTCCAATTGCAGCTCACCACTGCCTCTAGTGGCGGGAACCAACACTGCCACTTCTTCCAGCGTTTCACACTGTAGCTCACCACTGCCTCGAGTGCTAGGAACCTGCATGGCTACTCTTGCAGGCCACAACTTTCAGGCCATTCTTGCACTCTTGCACTTCAGCTCTACACTGACTCCAGTGGCAACAAGCTGCACACCACGCCACCCATGGTCTCCCACTGTCTCTCACCACTGCCTCTAGTGGTGGTAAGGAGCACAACAAGGTCTTCTGGCATCCTCTGCATGACACCTGATCACTGCCTCCAGTGGCGGGATACTTCACTGGCATTCCTCCCTGCACATCGGCCTGCAGCTCAGCACTGCCTCCAGTGGTGACAAGCTGCACAGACACGCCATCCTTGGCCTCACACTGCCTCTAGTGGCCGTAAGCAGCATGGCAAAGCCTTGCAGGTGACCACCCCCTACAGTGCCAAGGACCGTCAACTGCACGTCTTCTAGGGTCTCGCACTGCAGATCCACAATGCCTCTAGTGGCCACATTATGCACAGGCATGCTATTAATTGTCTCACACTGCAGAACATCACTGCCTCTGGCGGCATTATTGATCAAAACCTTCTGCATCCCTCGCACTACAGCTGATCATTGGCTCTAGTGGCGAGAACAGACATTTCCATTTCTTTCAGAGTCTCACAATGCAGTTTAGCACTGCCTCCAGTGACAGAATTCTGCACTGCCATGCCATCAAGAAGCTCTAATAATTCAGCTTTCCACCACTGGAGAAAGTGCTGAGCTCCACTGCAACAAATGCTGAAAGATGGGGCAGTTCATCTTGCTGCCAAGGGAGGCAGCACTGAGCTGCAGTGCATGAGACACTGGAAGACATGCTGCTGGGCACTTTCTGACAATGGATGCAGTGGACAGATACAGTGAAAGGTGTGGGAAGGAGAGGTACTGCAGATTTCTGCCACAGGAGGCAGTGCTCAGTTGCAGTCTGAGTGATGATGGAAGATGTGCCAGTGTGGCTTGAGACCAGTGGAGGCAGTCGTGAGCTGCACTGTGAGATGCTGGAGGCCTGGCAGTGCAGGTTCAGGTCACCGGAGAGAGTGGAGAGCTGCAGTGTGAGACTCACTAGAAGGCATGCCAATGCTGCTTGCTACTGATGGAGGCAGTGGCGACCTTCACTGCCAAAGATGCTGGAAGAAGAGTCAGTGCAGCCTGTTGGTACTGAGGGCAGTGGTGAGGTGCTGGGTGAGAGAACTTAGAGGCAATGCACTGCAACTTGTTTCTACAGGAGGCAGTGGTGAGCTGTGTAGTCTCTGTTTCCCCAGGTTCAAAAGTGGTGGTAACAACCCCTAGAGCCATCTACCAACTCAGCATTGTACCCTGTGTCCCTGGGTTTGGTGGTAATGGGTTGTCTGGATGGTGCAGGAGGGGCCTTCTGGTGGGGGTCTGGAGCCTGGAGGAAACCAGACCTGACTCATCTTGCATTTGGACCCAGTGAGTTGAACGGTCTTTTGAAAGAGTAACTACGTTTCTCCAGAAAGGACAATGACATTGGTTGACTTTAGAATGAAGCTAAGCACTACTTAAGAAACAAGCATGTGTCTCCCCTTCTTCCAGGAACTGGAGCAGGTGTGGAGGCCTTAGATCAGAGGTGCCTTCTTATCCCCACCTGACAACACTTCTCCACTCTGGCTCCATGAGACCCAAAGTTTTGAAATCAGCATCTAAGTCAGTCATGAAGTTTGTCACAGGATGTCAGCGTTCAGAGAAAGCAGCAGGTACATTGGGTGCAAAGTCACATCCTTGCCTGGACTGGAGGTAAAGCTTCTCTTTAACCTCAAACCTCCTTGGCTTTCCTCTTGTCTCTAGTGGAGCCACAAAGTCAAACTGAAGCAGCTGTCAGCAATCTAGAGTGGTACAAGAGTTTCTTAGGTTCCCTGCAGGTAGGACGTGGCAGGGGATCCCATTTTCTCTGTTCATTTCTGGCTTACAAAGGTATTTGGAACATCTCTTTCATAGGCAATCACTGTGATTAGAAAGGGAAGATGAGATTTACTCTGTATGCATGTTTTAACTTATAATTGATTCCTTCACCTCACAGTGTTTATTCCTTTGGGCCTAGGTTATGGTGGAGTGGCCAGCATCTAGAGTTAGGTGGCTTTTTGTGGTCTGGTGGAGACTTGGAGGATGTCTTGTCATTTGTCAAAGGTGATGATTCCTAATTGATTTATCATTTGATCCAAAGAGTTACAGTGAGGGTAGAGAGAACATTCAAAAGGATTCCAAAGAGACTTTTATGATTTTAAAGCGAGGCTTGACTTTCCAGTTTCACTAAATGGATCATGTAGATATTTGGACATGTCATGTTTTCTCTATCATTTCATTGGTAGTGAAGTCAGAAGGCAAGTCTTTGGGAATTGTCCTGGATAGAGACATGCTGGTGGCCTCAAGGGGCTTGGTGTCAGGAACCCTGGGGTGAATTTCTGGAACTGCTAGCCTGATGCCAAGTGAGTCAGGTCATCCCACAGGTTTTCCATTTCCTCCTTAGGAAGTTGCTGGCAGGGACTGTTCTGCTTAAAACAAAACCCTCCTCCACTGTTGATGGGCAGGCAGGCTGCTGCAGCCACTCTGGAAATGAGTATGGTGGTTCCTCCAAAAGCTAAAAATTGAACAAACCTAGGATGTAGCAATTTCACTCCTAGGTATGAAGCCAAAGGACACAGAAATGCACATTCAATGGCATACAAGCATCGTGAGGTTTATAGAAGCATGCTCAACCATAACGAAACTGTGAAGGGAGTCCCAATGTCCATTCGCTGATGAATGGAGAAAGAAGAGGTGGGAGACAGATAGACAATGGAACAGGACCCAGCTTCACAAAGAATGAAATCTTACCATCTGCAAGGATGCAGATGAATCTACAGTGGATGGAGCAAAGCAAAATCTGTAAGGAAAGACAAATACCCACTGACTTCACTCTTCCAGAATTTCAGAAAGAACATGGATGAACAGAGTTGGGGGAGCCAGATAGGCAAAGGAAGAAACAGACCCAACCTTAAAGCACAAACCAAGGGTTGCTGGAGGGCAGGTGCATGGGGGGAAGGAGTTAAAGGGGTGACAGCTATTAGGGAGGCACTTACTGTGATGAGCACTGGCCATTGTATGCAGGTGAGGAATCAGTAAATCCTACCCCTGAAGCAAAGGACTGAACACTGCATGGAAACTAACTGGAATTGAAGTCCATGAAGTTTTGGAACTTCACCCACATGCAAAGAACAAAGCACAAACTAATGTCTCCACCCAGCAACACAGAGAAGTTTGAATTGGAGTGACAGGGACAGATGATGAGGTTGTGTGTGTTGGGTGAGGCTGGTGGCAGAGAAGAAGGTACTCTGCCCGCTTTCCACCGCTTTAGATGGTGGAAAGGACAGGTCATCAGAACATCTGTTCCTCTTTTATTTGCTGCTCTTCTTTCAACCACTGAAGTGAATCAGACCTGCTAGTGGAAGGGCCAATCTGTGTGTTTTCCTTCCCTGTTTTAATGAAACAATGGGAAACAGTCTTCTGAAAGAGTCAAAGAATCCTTGGTGGGGGTTCACGTTTTTCTCTTCCATGAACCACTTTCTGATATTTGAAATTATTTTTGAGGGGCGCCTGGGTGGCTCAGTCTTTCAGCATCTGCCTTCGGCTCAGGTCATAATCCCCGGGTCCCGGGATTGAGCCACACATTGGGCTCCCTGCTTGGCGAGAAGCCTGCTTCTCCCTTTCCTGCTCCCCCTGCTTGTGTTCCCTCTCTTGCTGTGTCTCTCTCTGTCAACTAAATAAATAAAATCTTTCAAAAAAAGAAATTATTTTTTAAAATAAAGTGCAGCATCAGAGCTATGACAGAGTGCAATGCCCTTTGTGAGTGGGAGAAATGGAGGAGGAGTATAGGTTGTTTAGGAGCCCGGGGAGTGGATCATTGTGCTCCCAATGGAACACAAGTCCCTGTTACCCTTCCCTGACAGCAGCGGGGGCGGGGGGTGCTGCTCACCTGGCGGCCCATCCTGGGCTCTGAAACCTGACCCAGTGAATCACTTGCGACTTGAAGTGAGGGACTTATGAAGAAAACAGAAGGAACCCTGGAGGGTGCCTGTATCCTCTGCACTCGGACAACTCCATGGAGCAAAGGAACTCATCACCCATGGGGATCCCTGAAGGTGTGGGCTTTGCTTCCTTGGAAGTGGTTGTGTCTTCATCCTTATCTGAACCTTATCTGAGCCATATTGCCTGGTTATGGAGATCCAGACCTTTACGTAGCCATGTCATGATTTTTCTTATTTTAAGAAGGCAATCTCGACATTGACTTTGAAATACAAATATCAAAAGGAAAATCATAAGGTGATACACACACACACACACACATAGACACAGACACAGACACACACACACACATGAAGATAGAACTGGTGGTATCTCTCATGAGGATGGGTAATGTAGGGCTGTCCATAGAGAAAGAACAAGGAATTCTATTTGGATAGAAGTGTGCTGTGCACACGTAGTGTTTTATTCTATCCTTTTCCTTACTTCTCTGAAGGGAAAATAGAATGGTGACTGGAGCTTGGTTTCTGATTTGAAGGAACGGGAGACAAGAGATTTGAAAGAGCAGTGTTCATGCTGAAATGGGGCTCTATGCCCAGTGAGGGAAGGTTTAAAGCTTGGACTTGGAAGCGTTGATGTTCAGGGAGGATGTTGTCCAAGTTTCCCGCACAGAGTCACTTGGCTTGTCTCCCTAAACAGACTGGCTCTTGCCTTTTGAAAGGCAGCTTGAAGGTGGTTTGAAACCCTAGGGCACTTGATAAATGATCTGGAAGGGACACCTGGGCAGGCCAGTGTATGCCAACCCAGGGAATTCCAGAGCTAACTATGAACACATGTATGAAACTGGTGTTTGCTTCTGTGTGGGTAGCATTGAGCTGGGGTGGAAAGCAGCCTCTGGGTCTTAGAAGTCATCGTGCCAGGCAGGGTAGTCAGATTAGATAGCTGGGAGATTGGGAGGCTGTGGCAGTGGGCCATCGCTCTTGGTGGGCAGGCCAGCTTGCTCCAGGGACAGGCCTCTGCTCCCTGGCCAACACTCCTGCTACAGATGTGATGCAAAGGTGCTTCCTGTTGTGTTCTCAAACCCTCATCTCAGCAGGGGCTTGGTGGGAAGCAGCCCGCAGGCAGCATGATTGATCTTGCCCAGTGTGCCCCTTGCTTCCTCAGATGAGACACCGCAGGTGTCCTCGGCCTGGTGTCTGTGAATTCAGCCAGCAGCAGCACTTCTTCCAGAGCCACATCCCAGAGAAATCCTCCACTTTACCATGCTGTGTAGAAGAGGCCAGTTTTCATTTGGAACTGAAATCTCAGCTCCTGCCATTAGGTGCAAGTCCACATAGCACACCAGTGTCCTTGAAGCTCTAGTTCCCCATGGAGCCTGATGGGCAAGACTGAGACCAAACCTGGACGACCTCCTCCTGCTGCTGCTGCTGCAGGTTCATTCCTGAAAACTGTGCAGCAAAGCCTGGTTTGTGTTGACATCCCAGGAAAGAGGGACAGGTGCCCCATTCTGCCCCAGCACAGGAAGCCAGATGTCAGTCACAGGTGGCTGGTGCAGGGAGGAGAGATGTCTGTTTCCCAGGACCTTGGCCAGAAGGAGATTTGGACCCTGGGGTGCTTCTCTGCTCAGCTTTCTCAGATGAGCACATTAGGCAAGGGGAGGAAGCGTGTATGCTTACCTGTAATCAAGGATGGTGTCTGGTTTCAGGTTTCATGTTCAAGGGCTCACTCTTAGGGCTCACTTTCCTGATGGCCTTCAGGGTGCAGCAGGGGGACTCATTGTCCCAGGCATCCTGTCTGTGCAAGAGCTCTGGTCACCTTTTCCCCTAGGGCTCTGGACTAGGAAATCCGAAAGAGTCAGTGGTACAACCATCCAAGGAGGCCTGAGGACAGTTAATGATGTTGAACAACCTTTTCTGTGTCTGTTGGCCACCTGTATGCCATCTTTGGAAAGTATCTATTCACATATTCTCCTCAGTTTTTATTGAGTTTTTGTTTGGATTCAAAGACTGTTTTGTGTATTTTGGGTATTAGCCTCTTCTCACACATACGATTGGCAGATATTTTTTCTCGTTGGGTAGGTTACCTTTTAAGGGTTTGGTGGTTTCTTTTATCATGCAGAAATTTCAGTTTGATGTCCTTCCAGTTGTTTATCTTTGCTTTTGTTGCCTTTGCTTTTGGTGTCTGATGTAAAAGACTCTTCACCGAAACCAATATCCAGAAACTTACAGCCTGTGTTTTCTTCCTGGAGGTCTGTGGATTCATTTCTTATGTCCACATCATTCATCCATTTATAATTTGTATGTTTGGTGTAAGGAAGTGATCCAGTCACATTCTCCTGCATTTAGTGTCCAGTTTTCATAGTACAATTCACTGAAGAGACAGTCCTTTCCTCATTATATATTTTCTGCTGCTGTGTCATAAGTTAAGACCATACATGTGTGGGTTAGTTTCTGAGGTCTCTTTCTTTCTTTCTTTCTTTCTTTCTTTCTTTCTTTCTTTCTTTCTTTCTTTCTTTCTTTCTTTCTTTCTTCCTTCTTCCTTCCTTCCTTCCTTCCTGCCTTCCTTCCTTTCTTTCTTTTTCTTTCTTTCTTTCTTCTCTCTCTCTCTCTCTCTCTTTTCCTTCCTTCCTTCCTTCCTTTGTCTTACAGTTCATTTGTTGTGAAAATAATTTTCATGTCAGAATCTATGCAGTGTGGACTTCATTGGTGACGTCTTCGTAGTCTTTGTGAGGACTATTCTCTGACATCTTTGTTTTTGTAAATGAGTAGCTGGCTCTGTAGCTTACAACAGGTTGAACATTTGGGCAGAACTACTCAAGTAGTATTATATTCTTCCATCAGATACCAAGATTGTGTCTGATTGTCTTTTGTGATGTTTTCAGTTGTGATAATGGATATCTATATTTCCTTTTCCATGGTAGGTTTTGTAAAGTGAATTTAATTTCTCTTAAAATATGGATTCTAAATCATCCTTATTTCATAATATATATTTCTATAAAATAGCATCTTTAAAGAAATGCATTTATTGGAAGCAAGTGTTGGAACAGGACATAAATATTATTAATTCCCATTCAGAGTTAATAATTCTATCAGAGCTAAGTTTAAAGGCACCTTTAATATACTAATGAATAAACTTTGCCAAAAACACTATGATTATCAGTTTTTGAGCTTTCTGTGATGTTCCATTGACCTGTGTGTCTGTCTTTATGCCAGTAGCATACTGTTTTGATGACAACAGCTTGTTTGTTTGCTTACTAGCTTGCTTGTTTTATTTCCTTCCTTCCTTCCTTCCTTCCTTTCTTTCTTTTTCTTTCTTTCTTTCTTTCTTTCTTTCTTTCTTTCTTTCTTTCTTTCTTTCTTTCCTTCCTTCCTTCCTTCTTTCTCTTTCTTTCTTTCTCCTTCCTTCCTTCCTTCCTTCCTTCCTCCCTCCTCTTTCTTTCTTTCTGTCTTCCTTTCTTTCTTTCTTTCTTTCTTCCTTCCTTCCTATCAGTGAGATTATTTATTTATTTTTAATTAGTTTACATTAGTATTCTAAATGTTTTTCTTTCACTTTTTAAAAATGATTTTATTTATTTATTTGACAGAGAGAGAGATTGTAAGCAGGCAGAGAGGCAGGCAGAAAGAGAGAGGACAAAGCAGGCTTCCTGCTGAGCAGGAAGCCCAATGCAGGGTTCATTCTTGGTTCTTGAGAAAGACTTATAGTGCTATATACTTCCCTGTTAGGACTGCCTTTGCTGCATCCCAAAGATACTGAAGAGTTGTGTTTTCATTCTCATGTGTTTCCATAAATTTTTAAAATTCATCTTGAATTGACTGGTTGACCCATTCCTTCTTTAATAGGATACTCTCTAGCCTCCATGTATTTGAGTTCTTTCCAAATTTCCTCTTGTGATTGAGTTCCATTTACAAAGCATCATGGTCTGAAAATATTCAGGGAATGATCCCAATATTTTGGGATAAGAATGAACATGGTAGCCTCCCAATCTCTGACCTTGGAGCTGACAGCTCAGGGTCCCACTCCTCAGGGTGCCCTCCCAGAAGAGCAGTCAGTTCTTCATGTCTCCCTGGTCTCTGTTTGCACTTGGTGCTCACCGGATGTGTGACCCACCATTTCTGTCTCTGGTACATTTCCCTGTTTGGAGTCTCCATACTGAGCTGACTCCTGCAGCATGCTCAGGCACCAGTCCTCCTGGGGGAGGAAGGTGACTCTCCCCAGGTGGCTCTCCCCAGTTGTGCTGATTTTGGTGTCAAAGATCCATGGCCAGGCTGTGCAGTGGATCAGTTTACAGCAACCTCCAACTTAGAGCCCATTCCTAGGCTCACTCTTTGCAACTAGCTTCCCTGCTCCAATACCTGGGAGCTCTGCTGCCCTCAAGTGCCCTGGTCTTCCTGGGACCCCAAGGATCCTGAAACCACCCTGCTCATTGAGGGTGCTACCCCATGTTTAGCCACCAGAGTGATGTCCCTCACCTGAGCGGATTTCTAAAAGTTTCAATTTTGTGTTCTGTTGCCCCTAGCCTTTGGTGGTAGCTGGCTGACAGAGGGTCCCTCCTCTTGTGGTTTATCTTCTGGCCTATTGACTTATACTCACTTTTCTATACCCCCTAGTTTGCAGAAAGTGTTTGCTATTCTGTTTGTAGAGTTGTGGCTATTTTTTTTTTAAATTTCTGCTTGAATTTGCAAGTTTTCAGAATGGTTTGATAGCTTATCTAGGTAAATTCATTGGACCAGATGAAATTAAGGTCTCCTACTCCTCTGCCATCTTGGACTCTCTCTTTCTTCTTTCTCCAGATTCCTTTGGGTATTTGGGGTCTTTTGTGATTCCATACAAATTTTAGGACTGTCTTCTATTTCTTTGAATAATGTCATTGGAATTCAGATGGGGATTTCATCACATCTGTGGATTGCTTTGGGTACAGTGGACGTGTGAATATTATTAACTCTTCCAGTTAATGAGCATGGCATATGCTTCCATTTATTTGTGTCATCTTCCAAATCTTTGACCCATACATTCACCTGCCAACAAGCACATGTTTTTCATTCATTTTGCACCATGTGTTCAGTATACCAGGTCTTTCTCATTCTTGGTTACTTTTATTCCTAGATTTTTTTTTTTGGTTGATGCAATTGTCAGTGGCATTGTTTTCTTAATTTCTCTTGGTGAAAGTTTGTCATCAGTATATAGAAATACAAGTTGGAGTACTTGGGTTGCTCAATCAGTTAAGTGCCTGCCTTCAAGTCAGGTCTGGATCCTGGGGTTCTGGGAATGAGCCCAGCATTGGGCTCCCTGCTCAGCTGGGAGTCTGCTTTACCCTGACCCTCTGCTTTTCCCTCTGCTTGTGCTCTCTCTTTCTCTCCGTCAAATAAATACATTCTTTTAAAAAAAGAAATGCAACATGTCTCTGTATATTGACTTTGTATCCTGCAGCTTTACTGAAATTGTTTATTCTAACAGGTGTGTGTGTGTGTGTGTATGTGTGTGTGTGTGTGTGTGTGTGTAATCTTTAGGGATTTCTACATTTAGTATCATGTCATCTGCAAATAGTGACCATTTTCTTTTCCTATTTAGATTTCATATCTTTGTTTTTTTGTTTGTTTATTGTCTAAATGCTTTGGCTAGGACTTTTAATACTATGATGAATGAAAGTGGTAAGAGTGGGCATCTTTATCTTGTTCCTGCTGGTGATGGAAAACTTTTCAGCATTTCACCCTTGAGTATAATGTCAACTGTGGGCTTTTCATATAGGGCCTTTGTTTGGTTGAGGTATGTTGAATCAGTACCCAGATGGTTTAGAGTCTTTTTCATAAATGCATATTGAATCTTGTCAAGTGTTCTTTCTGCATCTATTGCAATAATTCTGGGATTTTTATCTTTTATTTTGTTAAGGTGGTGTATCCCATTGGTGGTTGTGCAGATGTAGAATCATCCTGCATCCCTGGAAAAAAATCCCACTGGATCATGTTGAGTGATTCTCCTGATGTGTTTTTGAATTAATTTTGCTAATAATTTTTTGAGGATTTTTGCATCTCTTTTTATGAGGGATATCAGTTTTTCCTTTCCTTGTAGCATCTTTTTCTTGTTTTGGTAGTAGGGTAATGCTGCTTTCATAAAATGAGTTTGGACATATGCCCTTCTACCCTATCTTTTAAACAGTTTGAGAAGGGTTGGTATTAATTCTTCTTCTACTGTCTGGTTGAACTCCTCACTGAAACTGTTTGGTCTTGGGCACTTGTTTGTTGGGAGTATTTGATTATCAAATCAATCTTTTTTACTAGTGATCAGTCTGTTCAGATTTTTTTTCCCTTCATGGTTCATTCTAGGGTGTTGTTGAGAACTTATGCATTTCTTCTAGGTTGTCCAAAGTGTTGGCATCTACTTGCTCATAGTATTCTCTACAATCCTTTGTGTTTTTGTGGTATTCATTATAGTAGCTCATCTTTCTTTCTTTTTTCAAGTTTTTCACATTTTTTAATTTAAATTCAGTTAGCCAAGATATAGTTTTTGATGTAATGGTCCACGGTTCATTAGTTGCATATAACATTCCAGGGCTCATTGCCACATGTCCCCTCCTTAATACCTATCACCCAGTTATCCCGCCCCCCAACCTGCCTGTCCTTCAGTTTGTTTCCTATGATTAAGTCTCCCATGGTTTGTCCCCCTCTCTGATTTCTTCCCATTCAGTTTTTCCTCCCTTCCCCTGTGGTCCTCCACACTATTCCTAGTGTTCCACCTATGAGTGAAACTGTATGATTATTGTCATTCTTTGCTTGACTTATTTCATTTAGCATAACTCCCTCCAGTTCCATCTATGTCAATTCAAATGGTGGGCATTCCTCCCTTCTGATGGCTGAGTACTATTCTATGGTATGTATGTACTACATCTTCTTTATCCATTCCTCTGAAGGACATCTCAGCTCCTTCCACAGTTTTGTTCTTGTGGACATTGCTGCTATGAACATTGGAGAGCATATGCCCCTTCTTTTCACTACATCTGTATCTTTGGGGTAAATACCCAGCAGTGCGATTGCTGGGTCATAGGGCAGTTGTATTTTTAAATTTTTTTTTAAGATTTTATTTATTTATTTGACACACACAGAGAGATCAGATTACAAGTAGGCAGAGAGGCAGGCAGAGAGAGAGGAGGAAACAGACTCCCTGCCGAGCAGGGAGCCCGATGCGGGCCTCGATCCCAGGACCCTGAGATCATGACCTGAGCCGAAGGCAGAGGCTTTAACCCATTGAGCCACCCAGGCGCCCTTTTTAAATTTTTGAAGAACCACTATGCTGTTTTCCAGAGTGATTGCACCAGCTTGCATTCCCACTGACAGTGTTAGAGGGTTCCCCTCTCTCCACATCCTCACCAATACTTGTTGTTTCCTCTCTTGTTAATTTTAGCCATTCTAACTACTGGAAGGTGGTATCTCATTGTGGTTTTGAATTCCCAGATGACAAGTGATGTGGAGCATTTTTTTTTTATGGTCTGATGGCCATTTGTGCATCATCTTTGGAGAGGTATCTCTTCCTGTCTTCTGCCCATTTCTTGAGAGTGGATTCTTTATTTCTTTGGTGCTGAGTTTGAGAAGTTCTTTGTAGATCTTGAATCCTAGACCTTTATCTGTAATGCCATTTGCAAGTATCTTCTCCCATTCTGTAGGTTGCCTTTTAGTTTTGTTCATTGTTTCATTTGCTGTGCAGAAGTTTTTTATCTTGATGAAATCACAATAGTTCATTTTTGCTTTTGTTTCCCTGGCCTTTACAGACATGACTTGCAAGAAGTTGCAGTGCCCAATCTAAGAGGTTGTTGTGTATGTTCTCCTCCAGGATTTTGATGTGAGACAGGTATCAATTATCTTTCTTTCCTGATTGCATTTGAGCCCTCTTTCTTTCTTGGTGAGTCTAGCTAAAAGCTTGTCAGTTTTGTTTAACTTTCCAAAAACACCTCATATTTTCATTGATCTTTTGTCTTTTTAGTCTCCATTAGATTTACTTCCGCATTCCATTTTGTTATTTCCTTATATCTCCTGATTTGGGGCTTTGCTCCCCCCCCCACTTCTTTCCCATGTAAAATTAGATTGGTTATTGGAGAGCTTTCAGGTGGATTGATGAGGATCTGAATTTCTATGAATGTCCCCCTTAGAACTACTTTTGCTGTATCCCAAAACTTTTCATAGGTTCTCTTTTTGATTTATCTCAAGGTATTTTAAAAATTTCTTTTGATTTCTTCTTTCACTGTTGGTTGTTTACTAGCATGTTGTTAAATTTCCACATATGTTTGGCTGTCCCTTTTTCTTCTTGTGACTGATTTGTACTTACTATTGTGGTTGGACAAGATTTGAACCAGAGTGTGAATGGAGAATTCAGTTTAAAGGTTAGTTTCCTGGGTATTTTCTGAGGGCAGACCATGACTTTCATGGGGACAGAGGAAGGTTTTGTGAGACTGGGAGTGTGGCCAACCCTTGTTAGAATTACTGATTACAACAACAAAAAGAAATAAAGGGTATTCAAATTGGCAAAGAAGAAGTCAAACTCTCTCTCTTCACAGATGACATACTTTATATGGAAAACCCAAAAGACTCCACCCCAAACTACTAGAACCCATACAGCAATTCACTAATGTGTCAGGATACAAAATCAATCCACAGAAATCAGTTGCTTTCTTATACACTAGCAGTGAAAATATAGAAAGGGAAATTAGAGAATCAATTCCATTTACTGTAGCACCAAGAACATGGGGCCATGTGCAGCCCAATGTTAGGGTAGCCTTCTCGAGAGGCAGCTCTATCAGTCTCCTGATGGAACACTTCCATGGATCCCCTGTGAGTGAGGATGATGCCCTGCTCTGGAAGGGGGCTGCAGGTTCCCAATCAGGACAGCCATGTCTCCCTTTTCAACCTGGCCTGCTTTCCCCTCAGTCCTCCTCAGGGAAGCTGTCTATTTCCTGAGCTGACAGCTCCGACCTTAAAAACCAATATTTTTTTCTATTTCTCCATGCATGGCATGTCTTCATCCATGGCATGTCTTTCAAACCTGTTAGTGGGTTTTCAGCAGTCCTGCAGGGCTGTCTGCTCAAAGACTAGAAGACCTGGGAAAGGCAACCATCCATCCCATGTCCCTCAGCATGTCCTTGAGCCCTGGGGCCAGCTGTCTGACTGAGGGTTGAGGAACCTGAGCCAGCCCATCCTGAGCCCAAGCTCTGTGTCAACTACATAGACAGATGTGTGCCAGGAACGGTGGGCAGCTAGTGTGGGCTGGGGCAGGCAGTTCCTCTTTCTCATTTCTTCACCCTTTCTCTCCCAGAGGTAGCTCAGAACAGCTTCCAATTTTGAGATTCTGTGACCTGTGCCTCTTGCCTTCATTTGGTGATCTTGGTGGTTTCCTGTTGCTTCTGCCTCCCATACCCGCTCCCATGGAAGTTCCTGGATCAGGGGAGGGATCATAACCTCATCTGTACTTTGGCCTCTTTCTGTCCTGCACCAACCCCACACACCTTTGCATCTTCCATGGATGTGCTTGGAAGGAAGCCCATCAGCAGGGAACCTATCAGCAAATAGATCTGGGGAATGGCCATTGAATTAGAGGTTCAGGATAGAGAACAAACCTGCTCTGAAACCTATCCCACACTCTCTGACTGTCTCACACTAAAACAGAATAATAGCTTTCTGGACTGTGAAATGGCATCTGTCTCTATTTATACTGTTGAATGCCTACATGATAAGCCATGGCTCATGTGGGCTAGGATTAACAGTTAAAGTATAGAGACTCAGTGCAATTGGAATTCAAGGCATAGAGTGAATTAAATGCTGTTGGGGAAATACTCCCCAAGACGGGCTTAGGAACATTGCACAGCAAAAGCTTTTTCAAATAGGTTATGGAAAGAAAAATCTTTTTTTCATGTTTTGTTTTAATGCCACTTGACTTAACATACAGTGGTATATTTTTTTCAGATGTACAATAGAATGATTCAGTAATTTGATATATTACTCTGTGTTCATGATGAAAAGCATTCTCTTAATCCCCTTCATCTATTTTACTCATCCCTCCATCCAACTCCCCTTTGGTAACCATCAGTTTGTTATCTATTGTTAAGAGGCTGTGGGGCCCCTGTGGGGCTCAGTTGGTGAAGCATCTGCCTTTGGCTTAGGTCATGATTCCAAGGTCCTGGGATCAAGCCCCATGTCGTGCTCCCTGCTCAACAGAGAGCCTGCTTCTCCCTCTCCCTCTGCCTGCTATTCTGTCTATTTGTGCTCTTTCTCTAGCTCTCTATTAAATCAATCAATAATTAAAATCTTTCAGGGGGAAAAAGTCTGTCTTGGTTTGTCTCTTTTCTCATTATATTCTTTCTTAAATTCCACATAAGAGTGACATCCTATGGTGTTGTCTTTCTCTGACTGACTGATTTCACTTAGGGTCACACTCTCTAGTTTCACCCATGTGTCTCCAAATGGCAAGATTTCATTCTTTTTTATGACTGAGTAGTATTCCAACGTGTGTGTGTGTGTGTGTGTGTGTGTGTGTGTGTGTGTGTGTACATATATATCATCTCATTTATCAATTTATATAAATAGACACTTGGGTTTCTTCCCTATTGTTATATATTTTTTTAAGATTTTATTTATTTATTTGACACACAGAGAGAGATCAGATTACAAGTAGGCAGAGAGGCAGGCAGAGAGAGGGGGAAGCAGGCTCCCTGTTGAGCAGAGAACCCAATATGGGCCTCGATCCCAGGACCCTGAGATCATGACCTGAGCCTAAGGCAGAGGCCTTAACCCACTGAGCCACCCAGGCGCCCTCTATTGTTATATTTTAAATGTTTCAAGAAACAGGGCTGCATATATGCTTTTTAGTTATTGTTCTCCTCTTCTTCGGGTAAACACCAATCATGTGACTGCTGGATCATAGGGCAGTTCTCTAGTTAATTTTTTGAGAAACATCCATACTGTTCCATGGTGGCTACAACACGTTGCATTCCCACCAAGAGTGTGTGAGGGTTTCCCTTTCTCCATATCCTCCCAACACCTGTTGTTTCTTGTGCTGTTGATGTGAGACATACTGATAGGTGTGAGGTAATACCACATTGTACTTTGGATTTTCATTTTCCTGATGATGGGTAATGGTGAACATCTTTTCATGGGTCATATGGCCATCTGTAATTTTTCCTTGGAGAAATATCTCTTCATATCTTCTGCCTATTTTTTTTAACTGAATTCCATTTTTTGGGTGTTGAGTTTTATCAGTTCTATGTATTTTGGACACCATCCCTTCAGTCCAGAGGCTATTTGCAAATATCTTCTCCCTTTCAGTAGGTTGTCTTATGATGATTATTTTTTCATTGTTCTGCTGCTGTGTGGAAAATTTATTTTAATGCAGTCCCAATAGTTTATTTTTGCTTTTGTTTCCTTTGCCTCGGGGAACATGTCTAGAAAAATGTTGGTATGGCCCATGTCAGAGAAGTGACTGTCTGTGCCTCTTGTAGGATTTTTGTGGTTTCAGGACTTCCATTGAGGTCTTGAAACTGTCTTGAGTTTATTTGTCCGTATGGTGTAAGAAAGTGGTCTAATTTCATTCTTTTGTGCATAGCTGTCCAGTTTTCCCAACACCACTTTCTGTAGAGATATCCTTTTCCCTTTTGACATTCTTTCCTGCTTTGTGGAAGATTAATTGGTCACATAATTGTGGGTTAATGTCCGGGCTGTTAGCCTGTTCCCTTAGTCAATGCGTGTATTTCTCTGCCAGTACCGTACTGTTACAACTACAACTTTGTAGTACGACTTGAAATCTGGAATTGTGGCTCCTACAGCTTTGTTTTTCTTTTTCAAGATTGCATTGGCTGTTCGGTATCTTTGGTGGTTCCATACAAATTTTAAGGATTGTTGGAGCTCTTTCTTTTTTTAAAATTTAAATTCAGTGAGCCAACTCAGAGTACATCATTAGTTTCAGATGTAGTGTTCAGTAATAGATCAGGTGTGTGTAACACCCAGTGCGTATTGCATCACGTGCCCTCCTTAATGCCCATTGCTCGGCTACCCCATCCCTCATCCACCTCCCTTCCCACAACCCTCAGTTTGCTTCTGTAGTTATGACTCTTTCATGGTTTTTCTTCCTCTCTGATGACTTCCCATTCAGTTTTCCCTCCCTTTCCCTATGATGCTCTGTGCTGTTTCTTCTAGTTTACATATGAGTGAAATCCTATGACAGTTTTCTTTCTGATAGACTCATTTTGCTCAGCATAATACCCTCCAGTTCCATCCAGGTTGATATGATGGTAAGTATACATCCTTTCTGATGGCTGAGTAATACTCCATTGTATTTATGCATTCATCTGTCTGTGGACATCTGGATTCTTTCCGTAGTTTGGTTATAGTGGATATTGCTGCAATTAACATTGGGGCACACGTGCCACTATTTTTCACTCAGTCTGTATCTTTGGGGTAAATACCCAGTAGCGCAGTTGCTGGGTCTTAGGATAGCTCAATTTTACCTTCTTGAAGAAACTCGATGCCATTTTACAGACTGTCTGTATGAGCTTGAATTCTCACTAGCAGTGGAAAAGGGTTCCCCTTTCTACACATCCTCAACATTTGTTATTCCATGACTTGTCAATTTTAGCCATTCTAACTGGTGTTAAGTGGTATCTTGTGGTTTTGATTTGTATTTCCCTTATGGCTGGTGATGTGGAGCACTCCTTCCTGTGTCTGTTAGTCACTTGTATATGGTCTACAGGGAATGCTTGTTCAGGTTTTCACCCATGTCTTGACCTAGGTTTTGGGTTAATGCCCAGGAGTATAGAAGGTGTGATATGCTGATGTGAGGAGAATGTCACAGAGAACTGATTTGAGGGCTAGAGATAGGGAGAGTATTAGGCTCAGGGCTTGTGTTCAGTATCATAACAAACATAAACATAAACAGGGATTTGCTGATTATTTCAATCAGAATTCTCTTACTCTGACTCCTTTCTGGAGTTCCAAATAGCACAGTTTCTTCCTGGGTGACAGGCTGAGTCCTCCGGTATGGCTCAGGTGTCCCTAATCTGGAGGGCTTGGGTGCCAGGCCTCTGGGAACAGAAGCCTGAAAACCCAAACTAGGGTAGAGGTTAGGGGATAGGAGTATGGCAGACCCAATCTGCTGGCACTGAGGCAAGCTCCCCAGGGGAGCTGAGTTGAGGGCGTGTGTCAGGCCGAGTGTCAGGCTCTGCGTTCTTGTCCAGGGGGGTCGCTGAAAGTGGGGGTGGCATCAGGTGGTCATGCAAATTTCTCCTGCTCTGAAACCTTTGCAGAGTTGCAAAAAGCATAGTTTCCTTCTGGGTGGCAAGCAGAGTCTTGTGGTATAGCTCAGGTGTCCCAATTTGAAGCCCTTGGGTGCCAGCCTCTGGGGACAGAAGCCAGAAAATAAACAAGGGTTAGGGTTAGGGCCTAGGGGCATGGCAGGCCCAATCTACCGTCACTGATGCGAGCTCCCTGGAGAGTTGAGATGAGGGCATGGGTCAAGCCGAATGTCAGGTACCGGGTTTGTGTCCAGGGGGTGGTTGAAGGTGGAGGTGGCCCCAAGTAGGCAGGCTGATTTGAATCCTTTGTGGAGTTCCAAATGGCATGATTTTCTCCTGAGTGTCATGCGGGGTCCTCAGGTGTCCCTGCATTATGGCTCAGGTGTCCCAGTCTGGAGGGTTTGGGTGTCAGGCTCTGGAGACAGAAGCCATAAAATTCAAACTAGGGTTTGGGTTAGGGTCTAGTGCATGCCAGACCCATTCTGCCAGTACTTAGGCAAGCTCCCGGGGGAGCTGAGTGGAGGTCGTGAGTCAGGGTTAGTGTGAGGCTCCGGGTTTATGTCCAGGGACCGCTGAACGTGAGGGTGGTCTGGGATGGGCAGGGCAAATTTCTCCTGACCTAGATCCTTTGCAGGGTTCCACATGGCATGTTCTCTTTCTGGGTGACAGGCGAAGTCTTGTGGTATGGCTCAGGTGTCCCTCATTTGTGGACTTGTGTGCCAGTCCTGTGGGGAAAGAAGACTGAGAAGCTGACCCAGGTTTTGGTTTAGGTACCAGGGCATGGCAGGCCTGATCTGCCAGTGCTGAGGTGAGCTCCCTGGGGGGCTGAGTGGAGGGCATGGGTCAGGGTGAGTATCATGCTCTGGGTTTGTATTCAGGGCCCACTGAACATGGAGGTGGCCTCAGGTTGGCATGGTAGATTTCTCCTGACCTGAAACCTTAGTGGAGTTCCAAATGGAACAGTTTCCTTTTGGGTGGCAGGCAGAGTCCTCTGGAATGGCTCAGATGTCCCTCATCTGTGGGGCTTGGGTGTCAGTTCTGTCAGGACAGAAGCCTGATAAGCCAATCTAGTGTTAGGGTTAGAGCCCAGGGAGATGACAGGCCTGATCTGCTGGTACTTAGGCAAGGTCCCCCAGGGTTTGAGTGGAGGCCGTAGGACAGGGTGCATGTCCGGGTTTGTGTCCAGTGGCTGTTGTACATGGATTGGCCCCAGTGGGCATGGAAGATTTCTCTTGACTGGAATTCTTTGAGGAGTTCCAAATGGCACAATTTCCTTCTGGATGGCAGATGGAGTTCTCTGGTATGCCTCAGGTGTCCCCCATATCTGGGACTTGGTTAACAGTCCTATGGGGACAGAAGCCTGATAAGACAACCTAGGGTTAGGATAGGGCTCAGGGGCATGGCATGCCCTATGTGGCAGCGCTGGAGTAGAGCTCCTCAGTGGGAGGAAGGGAAGCAGACAGCAGTTACCAGCAGTCAGAGCCTGGGAGGATGTAGGGAGTAAGGCTGTGGCAGGGAAACCAAGGGTTTTTGTCGGTCCTTGGAGGGTCCCAGGAAGGTGAGGGTAAGACCTCCAGAGCCACTTGCCACTCACATGGAGGCCTGACTCTGGAGGGGAGCTGAGGAGAACACTTGAGCAGCAGGGGTAGGGGGGATATCCCTGCTCCCTCTTAGCCTAAGACACCTGCAGGGGAGCTCATGTGGGTGGGCATGGGCTGGGCTGCTTCCCAGCTCTGAGCACAATATCTAGTGGGGTTTCTTCTGTGTGATTGTTTAGTATTCATGGGGCGGTGCAATCTCTCTATCTTCTTAGCACAGCAAGTCCTGTCCTGTGTCTCCTACACTCTGTCCATAAAGAATGTGTTAAAATTGGTTTAATTCGAGAAGTACAGACCATTTTTCATGGGATAGTCCTCTGAAGACTGATAAACCCTTCATGTCCATCTGATGCACAGGCACAGTGCTGCATTGGGAACATCTGGGCCATGGTCAGCAACAATAGAGGTTATTAAGGGAAATGCGACCTGTAAAGGGGCAAGAGGCATGATGGACCAGGAGAGGCAGGGGTGGTTGGGGCTGGGAGAAGGATGGCACTGGCCAAGACTGAGATCGAGTTTCCCCAGGTGTGGGCACCTGGTGGTCTGAGCCTCAAGGTGTTGGGGTTTCTCTTTCGAGGATAGCAGGGCAGGAAGACTGTTGGGGAGATGCTCACCACAGGGCTGGGGAATGGAAACGGGTGGCTTTCCATGGGAGGACACATTGCTGATGGAAGCTAAACCTGTCTTAATCTCACACATTAGGTAAATTTTATTAATCCTATTTTACAGGTGATAAAACTGAGGATCAGAGGGGTTATGTTAAGGGCCAAAGGTAACATAGCATATGAAGTGGCAAAGACAGGATTTGAACTCAGGTCCTTGGCTCCTGAGTTCTTGCTCTTTCCCCCACACCTTTGGGAAGAAGGCCTTACTCTTTTTTGTGTCTGCCTCAGCTGCAGGCCTGGGGGTGGGGGTGGGGTCGGGGTGGCAGGTAGGTGCTCTCAAGGGTTTGTTGTATGAAGAACTGCGTTACCTCTACAGATTACACTTCCATGGTGTGGGTCACAGTCCTAGAGACCCTGGTGGCAGGAAAGGGGATAGAGCAGGGAAGCTGCCATGTGGGTTAGGAAGCTGGAAATAGCTTTCTTGTGGGTTTCCCTGCTTTCCCCTGGACATTCTAGATATTTAGGATCTAGAGAAATGGGCTCTGAATCATTAAAAGAAAGGACTAGAGTGGTGTGTATGTGTGCACAAGTGTGTTTGATGAGTATATGAGTGTATAAATATGGGTGTGCATGCTTGTCTGTTAACGAGTTTGTGAGTATGTGTCTTTGTGTTGCGTACATGTGAGAATGTTTGTGATGTGTGGGTGTGTAATTTGAGGGTATATATCTGTGTGTGTGTATGAGTATAAGCGTGTGAGCTTGCGAGCATGTGTGTGTGTGTGTGTGTGTATGTGTATCTGCTGTCTCAGGGGAGTCTGAAGACCCATAGTGGCAGATGTCTTTGACTTGTGCACATTTCCAGCAGGTTCCAGGCTATGCTATGGGGTGGGGGAGGGGGAGGTCAGGAGAGGAAGGCTGTTAGTGCTGGGGTGTGGGGGATGGGGAGCCTGAGCAGTGGGTGTCTCTGCCCTGCCAGGCACAGGGATGATGGCATCAGGGTCCAGGGTCAGAAGCTGGGTGGAGACCAGGTCCTGAGGCTGCACTCAGGGCTGCACTGGAAGAGCTCAGAGGCCCTGCTCTGACCAGGGAGGGCCATAAAGGGGGGCGGGGCAGGGTGGGAGGGAGGCCAGACAGTGGAGGGTTCATACCTGCTTTTCCCCACCCGCACCCCAGGAATGGGGAATGATGTAACCCGGCTGCTCTCCTAACTCTAGGCTCCACCCATTCTGCCTGAGGGCCTGAGGGTCCCCAGGAGTCCCTGTGTGCCCCCTGCTGAGGCTGGGGTGACCAGAGTCACACTGAAAACCTCTGTCTCTAGTCGGTCCTGCCCAGACAGGTCCAGAACAAGTCCTTGTCTCCTGGAGGCCTCTGGTGAGGCCATGTGTGCATTCTCACTGAATGTCACAGCAGCTGAGGGGGTCAGACCCCTTGTGCTGGGAAGTTCTGACCGAGTCTAACTCAGATCCACTTGTGGCACTTCCTGCTCTATGAGTATGAGACCAGAACCCCCATCCCTCAGTATGGAAGGAGTTCCTTCTGGATGGGAAGCGGTCAGAGTGCAGGGACCCTGAGAGCATGTGGAGTAAAGCCTGGTGGGTCACAGAAGGTCAGACCTTCCTGGGCAGGAGGGCGGTGATCAGCAGGGCAGATTCAGAGAAGAGAGCTCAGAGACCACCAGTTTCCCTCTGTTTCCCCTGTGACCCCAGACAGTGCCAGGGGAACTGCAGACAGGGGCTGCGGTAGGAGGGAGCAGATTAGAACAGGAAAGGGCTTCCCTGCCTGCAGCTGGGAGGAGCCTCTGGAAACACAAAGAGCAGATGATGAATGAGGAGAAGTTCCTCTGGCAGCTCAGGAAGTAGGAGGAGAGGGACAGGGCTGTGGGGCTCTGAGGGGCAGAGGGGTGTGTGCTGAGGGTGGGGGTGAGCACAGCCCAGTGTGTGTGTCCGACGTGTGTGTGCTCCGTGGTTGACAGTCCTCTGGGCCCCAGTTCTGTGTGTAAGCATATGTCACATGGGGAAGGGGGAGCTCTGACACGGGTGTTTAAACCCAGGGCTGTGAGGCGGCTTCCCAGTGGGGTCTACGAAATATGCTTTCCTTTAGGAGCCGAGGTCAGCACCCATGGGAAGACCCTGGACTGGGAATCAAGGACACGTGGTTCCAGCTCTGGGTCTGGTTCTCAGCTGGGTCCCTGTGAGCCATCACCTCTGAGAGCTGGGATGTCACCTGCTGTCCCACCATAAAGGAGAAGCCAGGTGGCCCTTCTGTGCCAGCAGCCCCAGGGCTGGGGACCAGAAAAGGGAAGGGGCCTGGAGCGGGGACGGCATTTCGGGGACAGAAGGGAATAAGGGATGCCAGTGGGAAGGGCTGTGGGAGGGGTTTCCTGTGTTCGGAAATTCCTGGGATCTTGCTGGAGCCCCAGACCCCCCAGCCTGGGCAGCCCAACCCTGTCTCAGCTCCCGGTGCCCGGGACGGACTCTGCAGGAACCGCCGTTCTCTGCCGCCCTCTTGTGGCCGCCGAGCCCTTTGCAGGCCTCTGCTGAGAAGTTTCTCCTCAAGTCCTCAGGGCCTTGTCCCTTGCCCCCAGGTGGAAATTGCATTTATCATGAAAGGGGATCTTTGGTCTCCTAAGCCCATCTTTCCCCCCATCTCCTCTGGTTTCTGGAGGCACTCGGGACCTCCTTAAGGCTGGGACAGTCTTCCTGAGATTTTACCCTCTTTGCCGTTGCCCTAAGTGTTAAGTTGTGATTTGGGGGATGTATGGTGGAGACAAAGGGTTGAGACGAAGATATTGAGCAGAGAGCAATTTCTCTTCCCCTTGGGCTCCATGTACAACCTCAGCTCCCAGGGTTGTTGGGAGTTTTTCAAGTGGCAAGGAGTATGACATTCCTAGAGATAATGGGTCTGGAGCACAGCAGGCATTATGAGTCTAGGCTTCTGCAAATTTGTAGCTGAGCTCAGTCCATCAGCCTCAGAGGAGATGGATTGGTGGGAGCTGAGGGGAGGAGGCAGGGATGCTGGAGGGAGATGGCCTGTGTGACAGATGCTGGCAGGACTCCTTATCTGCAGCTCTGGAATCCCCTCCCCCCGCCAGGCTGCCCTTGGTCCTCCCCTTCTAGTGCTCAGTGCTCATGAGGGACTGGCTGCCTTTAGAGAGACACCCAGGGGCCAAGCGGTATTGGATGGGCAAGGAGAGGAGAGAGGGCGAGGGAGGGACAACAGGTAATGAGGGAGGAAGAGGGGGTTTGAGCTGGGGTCCCACGGTCACTGAGGTGCTGGGAAGGCTTGGCAGGGGACACTGTCCTGGGGGCAGATACTGCGGGGCTGAGGGTGAGTCAGTGAGGGTGGGGGTAGGAAGGAATATTGGAAGGGATTGAGGTCCACTGATTTAGAGGCTTATTTCAGAGAGACCTGTTGAAATAGGAGCCAATGACTTTATGGAGAGCTTCCTGTGTGCAAGGAAGGGTTACAGGTGCTATGAGGGGGTAAGGGAGGGACGCATGTACTTTCTGTTCCCCTTTCTGTACTTACAGCCTGTCACAGCTCCTCCCTGGGCTGGTTGCCCCACGTGTGCCCATCTGGGGGGTGCAAGGAGCCGTGGGCAGTTCTCCTGTGGGATGCAGAGGCCAAGCTCCCAGGCTCTCTGTGGTGCACACAGCCCCCCTCGCTCCTCAGCAAACACGTCCAGTGAGCCTAACACCTGTCCTTACTCCTCCTCTCAGAGAATTCTCAAGATGCAGCGATACATGACTGAGGGGACATGGAGTGCCTTCCCAGAATTTCCAGGGGCTCCCGGTGGGTGCACTGGGGAAGGTCAGGGCCGAGCCTCAGGGCCTGACCAGCCAGCATAGCAGGCAGGGAGAAGACCCGCATCCGGAGTCCTGGAGAATGTTCTGTGGGAAGCAGAGTGCTGCAGTCATCTGTCGGCCGGCCATCTGCATTTTACACAGAGGACTGCCGGGCATGTCCACTCTGTGCTCTTATGTGCCAGCCCACTCCTGGATCCATGGGGCAGTTAGGGATTGAGGCAGGGAAGGGGAGATAAGGACACAGCAATAGGGAGAGAAAGGCCTAGTAAATTCATGCCAAGACCAAAGTGAGGAAAACTAGATCGAGTCTAGGACCATGGACTTGGAGAGTCTAACAGACCCAGACACAGTCAAAAGAGACAGACAGTGGTCAGTGGAACAGAGACAGGGCGAGAGACAGAGACAGAGACAGGAGAAGGGAAAGAGAGGGGCATCCAGAGAGCAGAGCAAAAGATCCAAGACAGATGCAGAGAGATACCCAGAGGCCAGAGATAGTAGAGACAAACTCAGAGACATGAATTGGACCCAGGCTCAGGGGGTGGGAAAGCCACGGACCCAGAGCCCAAGACAGATCCATGGACACGGGACCAGGGTGAGGACACAGCCAGGGAAGTGTGCACAGAGAGGCTCCTGTGTGTGTGTGGCGGGGGGTGTGAGGAACCCAGCAGTTCAGAGGTCTAGTCACAAGGCTAGAGTCCTCTGGTGCTGAAGGGACCCTCACACCCCCTCCCTCTTCAGCCCCAGCTCTGAGCAGTAAGAGGGGAGGGGGGACAGAAACAAGATGCAAGTCAGAGACAGACTGAGCTGGGAAAGAAACGGCAGAGCCCAGATTGAGATCAGAGGGAGAGAAGCTGAGAGTGAGGAAGGGAACAGAGGAAGGGACAGAGGACAAAGAGGAACAGAGGTGGGGAAGGACACTGTTGGAGGCAGGGGTGCAGGAGAGACAGGGGGAGGGAGGGCATCACTCATTGCGGGAGGGAGAGGGGGGCGGGGGGAGGCAGGGCTGTGGAGAAGCAGATCAGGGGCCGGGGCAGAGGTGGACAGGGCTCCTGTCTCCCCAGAGAGCTGGGCTGGGCTGACACAACCCTGGGGTGAGAGGGGAAGTGGTGATGAGAGCTTCTCAGGGTGACCTTGTCCCTCTCTCCTGGACTCCGTACAGTGAGCCTGTCCCCCCACCTGCCAACTTCTTCCCAGTGGTGCTGACAGCTGCCCCTGCAGGAGGCTGGCTCATGCTGGCTTCCTCTGCCGGGATCCCCTTCCTGCCTGCAGGGCTGCTCTGAGCCTCCTCACCATGGCCCACGGGTCTCCTCAGGGCAGGGCTAAGTGTTGAGAATTGCCCAATGTTGTCTGAGGCTGTTGAAGAAGGTGAGGACCCCGCTGGGAAGCAGTATTTCCAGGGGAGAGCCAGGTGGATGTGGGAAGACAGTGGAGGACTTGCCTCCTCCCACATGGCTCTGAAGGTCTTTGTGAAGGAGACACTTGTAGCCTGTGACAGAAGGGGACATTCCTGGTGGCTGCTGGAGCCCCAGTGTCATTTTTCTTTGTGTCTATCAAAACCTTGTGAGTCACGAGGGGTGTGGTAGGAGGAGAAACCCAGCAGGGCAGGGATGGAGGAGAAGAGGAGGAGAACCTCTCTCTGTTGCTTCCGAAGCAGATGAGCCAACCCGAAGCAGGCAGGAGGCCGCTGAGCTGGGCTGGAATCCGCATCTGGATTGGGGCGCCAGCGTGACGGGGAGTGGAGGGAGGCAGATGTTCCCAGCCAGCCTGGGGGTTCTGAAGTTGCTGGGATTGGAACTGAGGCTGCTGGAGGGACCCCTGAGATGTGTTAGGCAGTGATGTGTGTGTGCACAGGGAGTCTGGAGGAGTGCGTGCCCAAGTGAGCATGTCGTGTGTGTGTGTGTGTCTGTGTGTGTCTGTGTGTGTGTGTGTGTTGAGGAGAGTGAGATGTATGTCCAGGGGGCTTTGTGCTCCAGGCTGTTGTGATGTGTGTCCGTCTGTGTGGGTAATGGCATGTTGGTCTGTCTGAGCGCCTGTGTGCATTTGTGTGTCTCCACGTGCTCATGAGTGAATGGTGTCTCAGTTGCTTTTGTGTATTCTGTTTGGCTGCGTGGGGTGGAAGGCAGCACGTATGCAAGGGTGTGTGTGTGTGTGTGTGTGTGTGTGCATGTGTGTGTGCATGTGTGTGCAGGAGGGGTGGGGCCTGCGGGAGCCCCAGCTGCCCAAGCATCCCCTGCTCTCTCTCCCTGCTCTGGCTCCGTCTGCCCCCGCTGAGGTCCTGACAAGGAGGCAAACAGCAAAATGACAAAGTGCTCTGCCCACAGAGACCAGAACCCCTGTGAACCATGTGCAGACTCTCCCTGCAGGGGGACCCGCATGAGGAGCCTGAGGGCCAGCGGTCAGGCACCCGGTCCTGCAGGCACAGGCTGCTCCTCGGAGCAGGTGCCCTCACAGGCACAGAAGGACACACACTCCCTGGCTCATGACCTCCCTGTCCCTTCCCCTCCTCTGATCCCGGGGGGCCCTGCCTTCCATGCCTCCAGATGCCTGCCAGGGTGTTCGGGGACGGCGCTGGGGACGCTCACTGGGACAAGGAGAGTTGCTCCTCTTACTTGGATAGTGTGTGTGTGTGTGTGTGTGTGTGTGTGTGTGTGTGTGTGTGCGCGCGCGCGTGTGTGTGAATTTGGTTGTGTGTGTGTGTGTGTGTGTGCGCGCGCGCGTGTGTGTGAATTTGGTTGGTGTGTGTGTGTGCCCCTACCTTCACTCCTTCCCAGTACTGCCACTCCCACCCCCCTTTGGGCCTGACTCCATCTCCCCCTCTCTGTGCAACCTGCCTCTAACCCTGGATTCCTGTATTGGCCTCAGCCCCACATCTCCTGCACAGGCTCCCTCCCTCCCTCCTGCTTTCCATCCTTTCCCCTGGACTTTATCTCTCCTCTCCGTGCCCCTGTTATCTCTCCCTCCCTGGCACCCTAGACTCGGCAGGCTGCTTCCTCCACATCATTGCCTTCTGCTCTGTCCACACCCGCCTTGGCCTCCCCCTGCAGACCCTCCTTCTGCCCTCCCAGGCTCTGCTCTTGGCTGCTGCCACCTCTCAGCCTCCTCCCTGCCCTCTGTGTGTTCCTGCCCAGGTTCTCTCGGGCACTGGCCCTTCTCCAGCTGGGTTACAGGTGTGCTCCCTGGGCGTCGCCCCCACCCCCACCCCTTCCCCCTTCCGTGGGGCTCTTCTGCCCCCGCCGGAGTTCCAGTGGGGCCTGTTTCCCACCCCCCTCCCTCCCTGCCCCAGAGCTGCAGGCATGGCCTTCTGGCTCCCAGGCTCTGTCAGGACTTCCCTGGTGTGGGGGGCAGTGTGGAAGCAAGAGGTCTGGGCTGATTTGGATCCCAGGCCCGCCCCCCCCTAGCCTCCTCACCTCAACTGGTTCACCTGTAGCAGGTGGGGAATACCTGTCAGGGCTGCAGGAAATCCCTCAGGGGGCTGCTGTGGGCGTCAGCGGCACCCGGTGTGCACTCGGTACCTGTGAGCTCTTCGTGTCTGCCCTCCCTCACTCTGCTCCCCTGGGCCCTTAGCCCGGAGGCAAAATAAAATGTTTAAGAGAGAGAAGAAGGAAAGTAATAGACTTTATGAGCCCAAGCCAACTGAATACCAGTAATTCCCTATGTTTCTATAAGGTTCTAAGCTCTGAGTGTGGACAAGAAGGGAGGATTGGGGCTGGATTGAACCACAGGACACAGGAAACCAGGTGAATGAGCAAACTCACACCCAGAGAGGAAGGAGGCATTGCCCAAAGTCCACCCTGCATCCATCCTGCGGTGGCCGCGCTGGCTGCTCTGTCCCTCTGGTCAGGGCCCCGTGTGTGCTGGGAGCTGCGGGGGTCTGAGATTCCAGCTCCCCCAGGACTCTCCCCTCCAGACAGGACCTGCACTCCTGGAGCCTCGGACCCACAGCCTCTTCTCCCCTGTCTGTGTGGCAGTACACACACACACACACACACACACACACACACACACACACACACACTCACACACACGTGCCCTGGGGTTTCTAAAGGAAAGCAGTGCCCCCTAGACCTGGATTCCCTCCAGCTGCCTGCTGCACTGACACTAAGCTCCCAGGGCAGTGCAGGCTCAGATGCTGTCCCTGCTTGGGTTTCTTTCTCAGTCCCCTCCTTTCTCCCTGGGAGCAGAAGTGAGTCCCACGCTCCACCCTCTCTGTGTGTGCCGGGCACCCAGGGGAGACCCAGAGGGAGGGGCAGGGGCCCTGGCCTGGGGGACTCCCTGACAGCAGAGAAGAGGAGTTTGACAGCAGGACAGAGAGACACAGTGCTCTGGGCAGTTCCTCAGCAAACGTGTGTGAGCTGAGTGGGTCAAGGGCAACTGGACCAGACCCCATGGCTCTGATGATGGGAGACTGGCAATGACCCAAGGAGGGAGGATGGAGGAAGACACAGAAGTCTAGAAGTTTTCCTAGGAGACAAGGAGAATGATAGCAAGGAGCAGGAGAGTGGAGAGGAGAGGATCAGAGAATTCAGAGCTCTTACAAGTTGCCACCTTGAGGGAGGCAACCAGGGCCTGGACAGGTTGGGAGGAGGTCCTAGGGCTCGGGAGCCAGAAAGAGGGAGAGGGAGAGAGGGATGGGGTGAGGAGGGGTCATGGGAAGTCTAAAGGCTCTGAGACCTTTCTCCAGCCTCTCCCCTTCACCCACCCCTTCCATGGATGGAATTCTGTGTTTAAAGATCAAAGAGCTTCCATAAATGATGTGGTTCGGCCTCTCATCTTCAGAGGGTAAGGTATTCCTTTCCGACTTCCCAGCCAAGGTCTAAACATGGCAAAACTCGCCTGGGCAGGACAAGCTGAGAAGGGCCCCAAGAAGCAGGTCTTTGGTCCTTTGGGGAGTCCCTTCTCCCTCCACACCTGGGCTCCAGGCCTGGCTGCTTCCCAGGGCAAAGCCTGCACAAGGGGCCCCACAGTGTAGTCATGTGTTTCTCTGCTCTGCCCCTCACCTGCTGTGTGACTTAAGGGGACTTAATTAGCCTCTCTGTGCTTTAGTTTCATTATCTGTAAAATAGCAGCACTAATACTTGCTTCTGCAGCCTGTTATTGAGGAGAAAATGGGATTCATGCCAATGAACTGTGTACAGTTGTAAAGATGTATAAATCTGAGTGCATTAGGTATTTTTAACCATCCTAATTCTCTTATTTGATATCTTCTTAGCTTCTTCTCTCCAGACCTGCTGAGCACACTAGCCTCTTGTCCTCCAACCCTTTGCACCCCCAGCCTCTCAATCTGCATCTCCTTCCCTCTGATCTTGCTTGGTGTTCTCCGTCTCTGCTCCCATCCTCCTGTTTCCTGATGTGGGACAAGTCGTCCGGACGCCCATCCCCCAGGCAAAGAAATAGCAGTCAAGTGAGGGCTTTCCTTTCCTGTTCGGGTGTGATAAGTGTGTGTGCCTGTGTGCTTCTCTGGCTCTAACATTTACCAAACGTAGCTCTAAGGAGATCCTTTCCAAAGTGTCCTCTAAATTTTATTGCTAAAATTAAATCAATTTCTCTAGCGGAGGCAGTTTCTAAAGTCCAGGGTCTGTTTCAGAATGTTTCATAAAAGATGTGTGTCCATGGGGAAGAAGGAGAGTAACTGGTAGGACTTGGAGAGGAAATGTAATCACCAGCTCCTGGATCTCATTACACGGAAGCCCTGGACATTCTGCACTTTATTACACTTCTGTGTGCCCGTGGAGTGGGGTGAACCTGGTGGGTTTTGCCCCCAAGTCTTCTCTCAGGACTTCTCTGGAAGGTTCCACCCTCCCTTCTGCTGCTGCAGAGACTCCTTGGGCTCTAGCTGTCAGCAGACACCTGGCCTCGGGGACCTTGCCCATCCCCCAGGCAAAGAAATAGCAGTCAAGTGAGGGCTTTCCTTTCCTGTTTGGGTGTGATAAGTGTGTGTGCCTGTGTGCTTCTCTGGCTCTAACATTTACCAAACGTAGCTCTAAGGAGATCCTTTCCAAAGTGTCCTCTAAATTTTATTGCTAAAATTAAATCAATTTCTCTAGCGGAGGCAGTTTCTAAAGTCCAGGGTCTGTTTCAGAATGTTTCATAAAAGATGTGTGTCCATGGGGAAGAAGGAGAGTAACTGGTAGGACTTGGAGAGGAAATGTAATCACCAGCTCCTGGATCTCATTACACGGAAGCCCTGGACATTCTGCACTTTATTACACTTCTGTGTGCCCGTGGAGTGGGGTGAACCTGGTGGGTTTTGCCCCCAAGTCTTCTCTCAGGACTTCTCTGGAAGGTTCCACCCTCCCTTCTGCTGCTGCAGAGACTCCTTGGGCTCTAGCTGTCAGCAGACACCTGGCCTCGGGGACCTTCAAATATCGCTGCAGGGAAAGGGTCAGGAGAACAATGCCCTTTAGACTGCTTGAGTGAACGTTCCTAGGGTCTCCCCGGCCCTGAGAGGAGCTGGGGCAGCTGGTCTTTGCGGAATGCCAGGAAAGCCTGGGGGGAAAGGCCAGGGTCTAGCTTCACACGCTAAGTCTTAGGTCTTCACACTTGGCTGGTTGCTTCTCCACTGGTCCCTTAAAACCTAGATTTAAGCATGTACACCGATCTCAGGGTCACTATTCTCTGTCTCAGTTTCTCCTTTTGTGGGTCTCATATGTGTATTCGTGGGGGCCCTTTAGTGAGGAGCTGCTTGTAGTCATGGACGATGACTGCTCAGAAGGTGTCTGGGGCGCCTGGGTGGTTCAGTCGTTAGCGTCTGCCTTCAGCTCAGGTCATGATCCCAGAGTCCTCGGATCGAGCCCCACATCGGGCTCCCTGCTCAGCGGGAAGACTGCTTCTCTCTTGGGCTCTGCCTGCTTGTGTTCCCTCTCCCACTATCTCTCTCTGGCAAATAAATAAATAAAATCTTAAAAAAAAAGAGAGAGAGAAAAGTGTCTACACTGTTGACCCCAAGTTAATGGACAGTCACTAGTAGGCTATTTTGCTCATACTGTGCGTGGTGCTTCTTTAGCTCTCCACGCAGACCCAGTCCCAGGCCCTCGCCTCTCCTCCCCCTCCTCCACGGGATCCCTAATCAGTCTGTCCCAGCACCTTCTCCAGAGCTTGTCAGTCTCCCTTGCCTCAGTTTCTCTTTCTCCTCAGCCCCCACTGCCCTGCACTGGGTGTGTCAGGCTGCATGAACCCCGAGAAATGAGGGCTGAGCTCAGGCCTCTGCATGGCAGCACTGTGGGGGAAGGGAGGGGGTGTCCAGACACACGCAGGGCCTCTGGGAGCCCCAGGGGGGCCCTGGCAGCAGCCCTGCCCTCTCAGCTTTCTGGGCCCATCCAGCAGCAGCAGCTCCTGAGAGGGGCCTGGGCTCAGCAGGAGCCAGGTGAGAGGGAAGAGGCTCCTGGAGCAAATATGTAGCCCCCTCCCTGCCTGGATCCCCCCTCCTGATGCACCCCTGCCCCCTTCTCTCTCTCTCTCTCTCTCTGTCTGCTCCTCCCCTCCTCCTCCCTGCAGCCCTGTCTGCTTCCTTTCATCTTGGCCTCCTTCACCTTCATCTCTGTCAGCACATCTGTCTGTCTGTGGGTCTGTCTACCTGTCTGTCTCTCTGACTCTAGATGGTTTGTGGTCTGGGATGTTCCAGGACTGGGGCTGCCCTCAGCTCTCCCTTCTGGCTGTCCCCCTCCCTGCATCCCTTGCTCAGTGTCTGAGGGTCTCTCTTCCCATCACATCTGCCTGAGGCTCACCCTGTGAGCCTGTCAGTGTCTCCCCCGCATCTCCCCCTGTCTGTGTCCTGCGCTGCCCCCTCCCCATCCCTCGCCCCTCTCTGCCCTCCCTCCCAGCTCTCTCCCTGCTTCTCTTATCTCTGTGTCTCTCAGTCTCTTCCCCTGTCTCTGCCTCACACCCCTGCCTCGTCCCCTCTCCCTCTCCCCACCAAGGTGCAGACACTTCCTGTGACATCACCTGAGTGGGCTCCACCTGCCAGTTCCCCCCTTTCTGCCCCCCTCCCCTAGGAAAGACTTCTGGCCCCAACTCCGTATCCTCTGTATTCCCCCAGCCCTGGCCCAGTTATTGTACTAGGTCCATGCAATCAGAGGGATGAAGAGCGGGGGACAGGCAGGGCACACGGGAACAAAGTGACATGGCCAGGGCCACAGTTTCTCTCAGGGAGCAGCTGGATAAGAAGAAAGGGTCAGGGATGGAAAGGGGTGGATGAGGGGTGCGCTCCCTATGACTCCAGTCCACCCACTTCCAGGAAGGTCCTATAGTGACTGGATCCCCCTGTTTACCCTGGCGCCTTAAAATTCCACCTCTTATCCTGCCTCTGGCTCTAGTGGCTCCTTATTTTGCTCCCTTGACTTGTTTTACCCTGATGGATCTTAAGTAGAATGATGTCTAGAGTCTGAACCCACACATCCCGACCTTCTGAAGGTCGTACCTTTGTCTTCCCTGCTTCTCCCCTTCTCCAGTCGTAGCCCTTCCCCACTTCGGAACAGAATCTGTGATTCCCCTCCTTTCTCCCATCTCTCTCCCTGGTAAAAAAACAAAAGCAGCAACTCCCCAGGGAATAGCAGACAGTAGTGGGAGGGGTGAGGAAGGAGGGGAGCAAGGAGCATCGAGGAGAAGGCTCACAGACCTGGAAGGGCAGGGCAGGGGTCCGGAGAGAAGGGGGAGGGCAGTGGCCGCTCCTGTCCTCTGCCACTCCTGCCCACTGTCCAGGGGGCTTCAGCACAACCGGGGGGCCATGGGTGTGGGGTCAGGTCTCCTGTCGCCACTGCTGTCCTGGGACAGAGCTCAGGGCTCACAGACACGGTGACGTCCCTGCAGCACACCTGCCTGAGGTCGGAAACAGAAGCTGCGCTTGGTGTCTTGCCACCCGCGGGACACTGCACCTTCTCCCCGTGTGGTACCATGTGTCCTTCGTAGCACAAGCCAGCACCCATGTCTGTGGAGGGCACCGTGGAGCGTGACTGCTGAGGGGATCCTGCGGGGGACGCTCTGGCCCCACTGGGAGCCGCTGTCGGGCTTGCGGACGGTGCTTCCTGTCCTGCGCGCACACGCGGTCGCTCCCGGGGCCCTCGTGCTTGCGGTGCAGTGGCCGCACCGGGCACGGGCGGGGCTCCTCGTCCCACTGCCACAGCTCCTGTGGTTTCAGAGGGAAAACACCGCGGAAGGCCTTGCAGCGCCTCTCACAGGCGTGCTTCTCCAGGTGCGCCCTCCTGAGAAGGTCGCTGTCACCTGCTACCTGTGGCCTCCGCGCCCCTGCAGCCTCTCCGCCCCTCCCCCGGTGCCCTCGCTCTGCTGGGGACACTCAGGAGGGTTGGGGGCACCATGGTGGGCATCTCCATAGCAACCGGAGGACCCGGCCAGCCTTGGCTCCCATGCAGATGGCCTCTGCCCCTGGAGGCTGTAGCTGTTCTGGAACTCCGTGGTGCACAGCGTGCACGTGTAAGAGCCCCTTGCACTTTATCTTCTCCTCCCAGACAGATGAGGCCCTGGTCATGGTGACCACCCAGGTTGTGGCTACTAAGGCAGCAGTGGTGGCTGCAGTGATGGTGATGGTGGAGATTGAACGCAGCCTATACAGTGGGCGACGACACCAGTGGGGGCGGCAGGGGATGTTTCAGAGCCGCTGGGTCCACTGTGGAGGCGGCTGGGTGGGGAGCTCAGTGGCAAGGGCAGCAGAGGTAGCAGGGGACTCTTGGGGGACAGCAGGAAGGGGGAGCAAGTCCACCTGGATGGGCAGGGGCTGGGGGCTGGGGCACGGCTGGGGTGCTGGCACCAGCTGGAATGACCCTGGGCTCAGCCCTGGGAGGCAAAGAAGGGGAATGGAGCTCAGGCCTGACTTACATGGGGTCTGGGCCTGACCCTGAAGTGGCTAGAAGGAGTTCAGGAGGCTGTCTACTCCAGTGGACAGGTGGGGTGGACAGTAGCATGGAAGGGAACAGAGGGAACATGGCCTCGGCCACGATGGGGCGTCTGGAGACAACAGGGGCTGGAGGCACGAGGCCTGTAGTGCCCAGGCTCAAGGCACCATCCCTGGCCCTCTGGGGTGAGCTGTGCCTAACGCAAGGCCCTAGGGCCACCAGGCTGCCAGCGCACAGTAGCTGGCCAGTGGAAGATAGAGAAAGAAGGGCCTGAGCCAGTTCTTTTCATTACCTAGTGATTGGAGGACCCGGCATTTCCCTCAGCCTCTCACCCTCTACCCAACAAGCAGCGAATAGGTAGCACAGGGAGAAAGGGGAAGGGACTGCTCTGGGGACCAGATGCAAGGATACACAGACCCTCCCCTGCACCTGCCCTTCTTGTCCTCAAGCAGGTGCACATCTGGGGAAATCCCAGCTGAGGCAGGGGAGACAGCCTACGACTGTTGGAACAGACACAGATCAAACCCCCAGATGCCCCTCCCTTACTGTTCTGTCATGTCAGCCATCCTTCCAGTCCTGCCTGTCTCCTTTGCCTCTAGGAATTCTGGCTCCGTAGTCTTGGCTGGACTGCTCATCCCCTACCTGCATAACGCCTGGAAAACAGGAGGCGCTCAATTAGTGCCCTTGGTCCATATTTCCTGCACATGTGTTAGGGCAGGCTCAGTGTGATTTGTAGGAAGTTCTTCCTGAGATCTGGAGCAATTCTTTCTGCTCCAAGTTCAGCACTCTCTCTTAGTATAGTTAGTATAGACTCTGTCCCTTTAGGGACCTGGTGCTACCCTTCTCTCCCCTCCCGCCATCTCCAGCCCAGTGTTTAAGGCACATAACTTAGGATTTAGAGGACTATCAGATTTATCAAGTAGAGGCAGTGGTGTCCATTTTCCCTGAGGCCCGTGGTTTGTGGGCCCATCACTTGCACATTCAGCCCTGGGTGTCTAAGCACTTCCCACCTTCTCCATCTCTGAGAACTGTTCCCTCTGTTTGAAGATTAACGTTCTGGGAAGGAGGAAGCACCTTCCTTTGGTCATTATTTCAGGGTCTTGGAATCCCTTCA
The DNA here is from genome assembly GCA_002007465.1 of Ailurus styani. NCBI lineage: Eukaryota > Metazoa > Chordata > Mammalia > Carnivora > Ailuridae > Ailurus > Ailurus styani. Next base: position 2,836,193 of record LNAC01000067.1, on the reverse strand, counting down.
TTACGATTGCCTAGAGCAGGAAGCTCTGTAGGCAGGACTACATCTTTAGTTCCCCCAGCACAAGCCTCAATGCACATTCCAGTTAGAATATGCTGTGAACACGGAGTAACTGAGGACCTCCCTCATGGGAAAGCTTATGACATTTCCCTTGTAGTTTTACTCCTGGAGTGATTGGCAATGTGGATGAGGCAAGGATGGGTGGCAATGGTAGAGGAACTTGTAGGAGATTCTGGGAGAAGCACCTGGGTGGGGGGAGGTGCTTCTATCACTTGGTTACAGGACTGCCGAGTGGGCTTTATAACTGGATCTGGATTTGCCTCTAAATCACCACAGGCTGGCCTCTGCCAGGCTCCCCACACTCCTCTCCTGCCAACCAAGACCTCCTCCATATCCAGGACCCTGGAAAGTTTGTTTACTTCTAAATTCACACCTAGCTGCTAACAAAGTCTCCAGCAAAATCTCACTTAAACTCTCAGTCCACCTCCTCACCCATTTAGGGCCTCACTAGCCTTCCATTGCCCACCTTGAGCCTTCCTCAGGAATCCAGCTAAACCATCTCCTTCCTGCTGTCACATCCTTCCCAGGCCCCTTCTGCTCTTTGGCCCAGTTTGCTGAGGCCCAGCCTCCTTAGTGCTCACACTCCTGAGGCCCCTCCTCCATGAGGGCCCCGCCTCTCTAGGGCCTCGACTCCTGAGGTCACTCTGTGAGCTCCACTCCTAGTCCTGACTCTGCTTGGCCAAACTTCTTCTCTCTTCCTGGGTTTGGCTTGCACTTTCTTCCTGTTTCTCCTCTGAGGCAGAAGAAGCCCACGGTAAGTGATTTCTCCTGTCTGTAGAGTTGGCAGGAAAACTGAGACAGAGCCAGGGAGGAAGAAGTCTGGGCTTGGAGTGCCACTAGATGTCTAGCCCTGTGGGGTTTACGCAGAGGGTGTTCCATGGCACCAGAGCTAGACTTCGGATTGGTGGGGGGCGTGTAGATCAGAAGCCTTGTGAGTTTGGGAAGGGCAGGGAGCGATGGGGGTCAGAGCGATGTGGAGGACTACACTCTGTTCTCCTCCAGACCAGAAAGGTTCTCAGCTCTGCTGAGGAAAATGTGAGTTAAGGGAAGTTATTCCTTGGTGCTTCTCCTCCAGCATCTTTCCCACCTCTTTGCCCGGCCCTGCTTCCTAGTCTTTCCTTTCTGACCTGGTGCAGAGCTTACTTTCTTCATCTGTGTCTCTCCCACAGGGCGTAGCACACAGTACGCTTACACGTGTGTTTTGAATGAATGAAGATTTTTCCATCTGGCTCTGCTGCCTCCTTCATGTTTTGCCTCATTTCTCACTGGAGAGTCTGAAAGTCTTTGTGAGGGAGGACCTGGGTGTGCATTTTGCAGAAGAGCAGGTCCGGTGTGATAAGGTGGTCCCCCATCAGCAGAGAGCATTTGAGAGTCTTCTTCCCCCAGGCTAAAGGAGCTAGATATCTATTTTTACAGCTGCTCAAGACATCTCCCTGCATTTCTTATCTAATTTTAAAAGTCATGGTGGGGAATTGATTATAGGCCAGGTCAGGCTATAGGAGGAAAGATTTCCAAGATCCCTTAGGGTGTGGCTGCCTCATGGTCTTTAAAAAACAGGGTCACCAAGAGGCAGTTCGCTGTTATCACAAAACATATTTGCAACTCTTTAACTTCAAAGGTCCTTAGATTCTTAAACTGTTCTCCACCTTCCTCACTGCCATGTACACTCTGGGTAGCACCCCAACACCAGAAGCCTAGACAACACTTATCCATGCATGACACCTGTGTTATTGCTTATATGTGGTGAATGTTGATTTCTCTTACCCTCTGGCAGTTCTTGGACTACTTCTCTCTTTTACCAATTGATACATGTTATGTGCTTCCAGAGGGCAGACTCATTTTAACCTTAATTAAAGAAAAATGATGTGGAAAGACCAATTTCTTCATCAAGTGTATTCCAAATTGATAGGTATGATTTCTGTATTATATTTTTTCTTTTATTATCGCAGATATCACAAAGCAGAGTGGGGTTGAGAAAGAACTAGGGAGAGGGATAAAGAGTTTCCCTTCAGAAGCGGTGGCAGAAGCTGGTTGTGGTAGATTATGTTGCCTGAGCTGGTGTGAGTCAGGTGGGTCTTGGTGGATAAATCGTATGGATCTATATTTGGAGAAGATCTCAGGACATTGAGGCAGGATACAACTTTCATATGACTCAGATGATCTGGTATCTTTCCAACAACAAACCAAAGCAAAATCAGTTAACTTTCCAAGGGAGCAGGTGGTGGTGTGAAACGACTATGTAGGGTTTTGAGAGGACCAATAACCATCTGATGAGAGGGGCAGAGACAGCCGAGTCCTTACACAGGAGGACAGGACACATTTAAGGTATGAAGGAAGATAACCAGAGAGATAGTTGGCCTTTCCTAAGCCACATTATATGCAGTGTATTACTGACGGTGTCTATTGGGAGGAGGTACATGGAAGAAGGAGCCAAGGGCTCTGACCACTCACAACTACTAGTCTAAGAGTAGAGACAGAGTGCAATGATGGATGGGATCACTGGACAGATTTCTAGATTCTGTGCTTACAAGGAAAGGAAGGATTTGAGGGGAGGAAAGCAAAGGTGTTTAGCAAGGCTTCCTGGAAAAATGACTCGAGGTCAGTGCTCATTGTAGACAAAGGCCTTCCTATATTACAGTTGTAATTTGGAAAATGAGATGGACAGGCAGATGGATTTCCTTCTACTGGTTTCTCCTGAGGACTCAGATTAGGTGTTCTGTGTTGACAATATTCAGGGTAGAGAAAAGGGAGTAGAGACTCATGGGGGAAGTAGAGAAGAAATTGATTTTCACTGTTGACATCAGTGTAACACATCACTTTCCAATCCCTCGATTTCGCACCCTTCCTGGCTTTTTCCAGTCTCTTCCTGATTATTTTTTGGAAAATTTAATTCTCTTTATTCCTGGTAGCCCATCTATTTTCTGAAGACCTCCAGAAACGGAAGTTCAGGCTTTTCTCATTTGTCAAGTTGATCATCCCGTTTTGGCATGATAGAAATGTTAAGAATTGCCAACACTGGATTCTGACTGAAACTAAAACCTGTATGTGTCAAATCATGAATGAGGAACATTGCATTTCACTCTCTCCTCTCCTCAGTTATCCCGGAGGGACTAAGAAAAGGTACCTGTTCACAACCATCCCAGAATGATACTAGACAATTTGGAGTGTATATACCCTCTAGAAAAGCTCTGGCTATCTGATTGTTTACCCAAATATGGTACAATGATACTACCATTATGCCTGCATGTAGCATGGACTCCATAGGTTATGGGAAGGAAGCACACAGGTTTTGGTCTACATCTACATAGATTTTGGGCTACATTTGGGTGGAGGGATTCAGTCAACATACAGTTAGTCTGGTGTGTGTTATTTTGCATCAGGATGGGTTTTCACTGACTTGGAATTCAGCCTCTGCCTGACTGGGATGGAATTTGAGAGGTATAGTGCTGGGGTATTAGGATAGGTGGGTGAGTCGGAGGAGGTAGCTGTGTTTCCTCTGGGTCTAATAAGCAGATAGTTTCGGGCTGCCATGTCTTCAAGTACAAGTCTTAGTTGCATGCAATGATATTTCTTTGCAGAATTAGGGTTTCTAGTCTCTTTGAAAGAACATGAAGCAAGTTGTACCCCAAGGAGTTTTTATTTTAGAAAGGGAGACAAAAGCTTCTTCAAAGTAACATGCGAACAGAATGTAATACAAAGTAAGATCATAGGTGGGAAGATGCCTGGTAAGTGATCCATTTGGTGAGGTTGTTCTCAGAAGACTCCTCAGAGATAAGTTTGGATATTTATTTTCTTTAGAATATGCTGAATTTGGTTACTTCAGCTTTCTTTCTGACTTTTCGAGGAGGTCTTTACTTCTCATTCCCCAGGGAAGAGTTTACATTTTATTACTATTGCAGTGGTTTCTCTCTCTTTTTCTTTCCTGAATAGACCAAGACTGAGAATATTATTATTATTCATTATTATTATCATATCTTAGTATTTAGATCTGTAGCAAACACTTAACTGGATCTGTCTAGTTGGGCAATTAGATTTACCGGTTAAGGTATGGTGGAGTTTGTTATGTGTTTTTGGTCGGGGACATGGAAGGAAGGCCTGAAAGAGGCTCTATTTATTGGATCATGGCCCAATCTGAAGATGTAGCTTGAACAGATGTTTTCCTGGGAAAGTTACTCACAATACCAAGATGGGGTAATTCCCCTTCTTCTATGCAGCTTTCTCAGGTTGACCCATGGTGTACAGAAGATACTCCCTAGTTTTGCCAGCACTAGAAAATCTGATCCTTACTACTCTTACCTTCCATCAACTAGGAAGCCATCTGGGATCTTGACATGCTCTTACCATGACTTCCCATTTCTTATCAAGGAATCCCCTTTTTGGTCATAGTTAATGTATCTTTTACTTATTTCGGCAGGTGGGGAGGTGTTCATGAAATGCCCTTAATTTTAAGTTCCCAGAGAGGAGAATTCTCTCTTTTCCACTCTTCTCTTGTACTGTGTGTAACTGAGCATGTGATGATTTGGGGGTAATGGTGGTAGTGTTGATAATTTAGGGTGAATAAAAATGTTGCTTTTTAAGCCTTTTGCACAAAGGATTAGTGTGGTACCTGAATTTTCTCATGTGGAATTTGCCTTTGTATTCATTTATACTTAGTTGAAATCTTATTTTTTTTTAAAGATTGTATTTATTTATTTGATAGAGAGCACATGCCAGTGCATGAGTGGGGGAGGAGCAGAGGGAGAAACAGACTCCCTGCCTAGCAGGGAGCCCCACTGGGAGGGTTGATCCCAAGTTCTCAACCTGAGCCAAAGGCAGACACTTAACTGACTGAGCCAACCAGGCACCCTGAAATCTAATCTCTAATAGACTGAATCCAGTCTTTCTCACTTAGAAACTTTTTTGGCTTCTACTTGAGGGACCATCCAGTTTCTCACTTTAACTCCAACCCAATGTACACAGTATCCATTTGTATGGCTACTTATAGGCAGTGCAGGCAAAATGGTAGCAAATACAGAAATACCTTTTCTCTGGGAGCTTACACTATAAGGATACTTCCCTATCCTCCTGACAAGTGAAATCCTATTCTACACCCATTCAGTCGTTTGACTATCATCCCACTATCCCTTCTACAGGCTAGCCTTACATGTAGTCATTGCAGTGGAGAAGCATGTCATGTTGTCTACTGTCAAAGCATTAGGTGACTTGTTTTCCAAATAAAGTAAAGCAGCGGAAGGAATAAAACTCTGTGTTGTCTGTTCAGTTGTCATACATCAAGGGGATGACATTGCAGCAAATCATAAATGTCGTAGATAATGCACTTTGTCTATGCTGCCTTGGGTTACTTCCCTTCTACTTTCGCTTTGTTGTGGTAAAGAGACTTGGACCTCAGTTCTTGTGTCAGATCTCTGACATCCAAATTGGTCTGTGGAGCTTGGGGTACTTCCTTTGCTGTGGCCAGTTAACTCTTCATCCTCAGGCTTCAGGAGGGGAAAGGCAAGTTGGGAGCATCCTCAGGCAGAAGCTCTGCTCCTGGACTCCACCTCAGACTTCAGGAGGGGAAAGGCAAGTTGGGAGCATCCTCAGGCAGAAGCTCTGCTCCTGGACTCCACCTCACCACCTACTACTCCTACCCTTTTCCCTAACAGGGTGTTCTCCCAGCAACATTGAAGAGGGGAGAGTAGGGGGCAAGGAGAGCATACTGGAGAGATCAGATATCTATCTATAGGTGTGGCAAGAGAAGCTTTGGGCAGGAAGGAGGATACTGTTGAACAGGGTTTGGACAGAGGGTGTTCTAGATAGAGGGATGGTCTGTGTGAGGGCTGATGATAATGCCAGAAAGATGTCCATGTGTGGGGGAGTATTTGTCCTGTTTAAGTAGGAGCCACAGGAAGGGTTAATACTAGGAGTAAGTGTTAGAACAACAGTGAGAGGAAAGACTTAGAAAAAAAATATTAGAAGTTTTGACTTAATGGAGAGCAGGAAACTGTGGGTCTGGGTGTGTATGTGTGCATGTGTGTGTGTATGTGTGTGCACTCATGAGTCTTTTTAAGACTTGAGGAGTGTCATTTTCCAGAAGGAGGATAGAGAGCACTCACACTTCAGTTATCTGATGCAATGCAGTTGTCAGGAAGAATGTGATTTAGGGCTTTATCCTGTTTCAAGGGCAGCACTCTCTGACAGCTGCTGGGTGAATCTGAGTGAGAGCTGAGAGGATCTCATTGTTCAGAGTTACCAATATTATGGACCAGGAGGGTGGACAGGGAGTATGGCAGGAAGCTGGTCCTGGATATGCAGTATTTGCAAACTGTACGGAACCTAAGAGATAGAGATCTCATGTGGATAAAGTGCTAAGTGTCTAAGTGATTTCATGTCAGCTGAATTGAATTAAGGACTAGGTTGATGATCCCCAAATATGTAAAACCAGTGAGTTCAGTTGTAGCTTCTGAGATTTAGTCTAAATTTTTATGCAATTTACCTAAATAAAATCAGGCTCCAAAGGCTGCTTTGTCAATCTTCTTGTTCCTGAACATATTTGGCATTTTTTCCTTTTGAAACCAAAACAGCTAGAGGGTCAAGACTGGACAGAAAGGACAGAAAGTAAAGGCAATCCTTTACTTTCTCTGTTAATCTTCCTATGTAATAGCATGTTCAGAATATCTATTATTCCTTATCTTATGTCTGTATTCCTTACTAACTTTAAAAAAATAGTGAAGAGATCCAATATTAGACAAAGAGTTCTGTACTGATGCCTAATGTTCATTGGTCTTTGTGCTTATTCCACGGATGATTAATAAATAATAATACTCTAAGTGCTGTGAGCTCAGAGCTGGTCACAGACATGGGTCATAACGGGAAACACAAATGCCCATTTTTAAAATATTCTAATAGGTCAGGTTTCTGGTTGTCAACAACAACCAAGCCAGAAATATCAATTTAATATAGCTGAAATATCCTTTCCAGCATCACTCTGTCATTTTAGCTCTGGAAATGTGTTAATCATATTTTGGAGTGACTGATGAGCTGACATTTTTTCTGGTTCTGGCTCTTCTGGGTTAAGGATAAAGAGGACATTGCCATTTCTGGCAAACCTTCAACCTGTAAGGAAGTGATGTGGACTGTGAGAAGGAAAGAGAATCAGATTAGTCAAAGCAGAAGGAACAGCATGAGTTCAAAGGCTCATTTTCAGGAACTGAAAGGTGGTCAGTGAAACTGGTGTTGAGGGGACCATGTGGCCTGTGGAGGAAGGATGGGGGAGAGATCAAGAGCAGCCCTCTAGTGTGTAAAGAAAGCATGAAAACTGCAATGGTGGAGAAGCGGAAAGGAAAGTCAAAGATTTTTAAGCTGGAGAGTGACATACTTTCATTTATGTTTTGAAATATTTCCTCCATCTTTTAAAAAAGATTTTATTTATTCATTTGAGAGAGAGAGAGAGAGAGAGAGAGCAAGAGACAGAGCATGAGGATGTGGAGAAAATGGGAAACTTGTGCATTGTTGGAGGGAATGTAAAATGGTGCAGCTGTTGTGGAGATTTCTCAGAAAAATTGTGATTTCTCAAAAAATTGCATATACGGTTACCAAATGATCCAGCAATCCCACTTCTGGGTATATAGCCCAATGAGTTGAAAGCAGAGACACAAAAAGATATTTGTATATCTGTATTCATAACAGCATTATTCACAACAGCTAAAAGGTGAAACAACCCATATGCCTTTAGTTTAGTGGGTGGATTGTTACAGGATTTGATAGGAGTTTTTCTTGGAGACTTGGGATGGAACTTTGATTTCAGAGTTTGGAAGGAGCTTAGAGATTGAGAGAAACACAGGGAGGAGGAGGGAGGGAAGGGAAAGCTGGGGGCATTAAGGAATTCATCCCAGCTGGCTTCCTGTTCCCTGGCCCCTGTCTGCATTTCTTTAAATACATCCCTTGAGCAAGCACCTCTTTTGGGAGAGACTATTTCCTAATGAAACTGAGATTCACAGAGCCAGGGCCCTCATTAGGAAATGCCCTCAGGATATGCTCTTGAAATAGAAGATGGTACATGTTCTACTCTCCTGCTTCCTCCTTGGTTTGCCCTTTATCTCTTTAAACAAACAAATAAACAAAAACAAAAACAAAAATTTCTAGGAATCTTAAGATACAGTAGTTAATCGATACATATGTATATTCATTTTCTCTGTCCTAAAAGCCTCTTTTGGTTGCTTGTTAGATCATGAGCAGATCCTTTTCCTGGGTAGTGCAGGTTGGGGGTAAGAGTATGGAAATCAGAAGGAGGAGGTGTATGGATCCTGGCCCTGCCCTCTGGAAGCTTTTCGACTGTAAAGGAATTTAAGTGACACACCTAGGACACTAGCTGAAAGAATGGTAAAATGTTTCAACTGAGCATCAGGCCAGGATGTAAGTGCTGGTGAGAAGGGGAAGAAAGTTGGAGATCCGTCAGGATGGCTTAGGAAAGGCTTCCTAGATGTGGGGGAAATGTTGTAGAATACGGTTGAGAAAAGCTAGAGGGTCAAGACTGGACAGAAAGGAGTGAGGAGGGTGCCCCTGGAAGGGCAGGTACTTACACAGGCCCAAGGCTCATCCCAGGAAGGGTAAGTCAGGATCCGAGATGCTGAGTTAGGGAGGAGGTGATGGGTCTGAGGGTAGGGGGAGGGCTCGCACAGCTGGGTCAGAGAATTTGGACTGAATAGAAACTATTGGAATGCTTGCAGATTATTTCATGAGAAAGGGCATTTCTGAAAGTGGTGGTTGAGGACGATGTTGATCTGTACTGTTATAAGCTAGATTTGTAGTAGATTCTCTCAGGATTCCCAGTCATGGGTTTGCTTTCTTTTCTGTAAGTTTGCTTCTTAATTTGTTTGTTCTGCTTACCTCTATTGGAGTCATAAAATATTATTTAATTCCCAGATGTTTTGTCCTTTGGGCTGCTTCTCTAGTATTTTCATACTCTGTCTGTAGGCCCACTTTCACTCATCTTCAGTAAAAGTGGGGTGAAAACAAAGACCACCCTGCATAACACAGTTGAGGGAAACAGAAATTATCAAGCATTACCAGTCTCTGACCCTGGCATTCAGATGTCCCTCCTCTGGGATTCCTGTTCAGGGTCTATGGATGGACTTCCGAAGAGTGTATGACATTTTTTTGAGGCGACCAAACTGGTGTGAGTGAACAAATGTGAAGAACCACTGTTGTGTCTTTGTTGGGAGGTAGGTGGCTGGGGATGGTTCCCCAGAGGAATGTGGCACAAGCATCCTTAGTGCCAAATACAGGAGCCTCCAAACACAGTTGAAGGAGATGGAGGAGAAGAAATTGGGAAAAGGGAAATAGGTTCAGAGTGAACTAGTAGGAGGGGTGCCCCATTTTCCCAGTTCTCCACCTTCTTTTTAGCAAGTATTCTTTCTTTGTATTCTCCACATCCTGGAGACTATAGGATTCTGGTTCCCCTTCATTTTAAACCTATTGAATGTCTGCCATTTCTCAGGCTTTGTACCGGGTCCTCTCACAACATTATCTCCTACAATTCCTGTGTTGAACCTGCCATGCACAGAGTGGAGTCAATCCCTCCCTCAGTCATGACGTGTTCCCACCATCGCTTCCTCTCAGGCCCCTTTTCAATTCACTTTAGTTTCCTCTTCACCCTTATCTCCATTCTAATTTCCCCTCCTCATGTGACGGGTAGACTGTACATGCATGGTCATCAGTACAGCTGAACGAATGATGCAAAATGAGAAGAGACCAAAGTGCCATCTGACCTTGGCTAGCTGATTTGGGGCCCAAAAGTTTAAGACCAGTGAACCAATATTTGTATTTTAAGCTCAAATGATATGTAAAAAAAAATGGGTAATTGCAACAATGAGTGTAGTCTGTGAATTAAAATGTCATAACTCATGCTCAAGCACTGAGCACACATTCGGTGTATGAATTATTACATGGTACATTCATACTCTATTGTGTCTTGCAGTTTAGTTAGAATGTGAAGCTAAATATGTTAGATGAACCCAAATGGGATTAATTCATGTAGTGTGTAAAAAAGGAGAATGTTGGGAGGTACTTGGCACTTTTTCTGGGGGGGAACGCAGGCCCGATTTCTCTATGATTCTGTTGGTGTCAGTTTCTGTGATCTTTGGGCTACAACAGGTGACTTGGGCTTCTGAGATTTGAATGGTGGGTTGAATAATGGATTTAGTAAAAATTTATTGTTTACCATGTCTTAGGCATTATGGAGGGAGAGCACGTACCAGAAGAAATATGAAGCAGCAGCTCTGAAGCCTGAGCAACAGACCTTGGCAGCCCCAACCCAAGTCTGCTTAACTCAGCCTCAATGAACCTGATCTGAGACTCTCAGCTCCCTGAGCTTGCTATAGCTCCCTGAGTCTAGAATCATCTTCAATCCCAGCTACCATGCTGTGTCAGGCACTTTGAAGCCCAAAAGCTTGGTCAAAAGCTGGTGCACAGACATGTGGTGGAGTAACACAGGGCTAGGACTGCTCCTGCCAGAAGCCAGAACACTCCGGATTTAGTGGTCCTAGGTGTGGGCAACACAGTGGATATGATTGTGTATATCCTGCTTGGTGAGGTGGCTAGAGATATAGCAGGACCAGCTATTGTGATCTGCTTTTTGGTGGCTGGCCTAACTTCTATGTTGGCTGGGCTGTGCTATGCAGAGATTAATGCCCGGGTTCCCCATTCTGGCTCTTCATATCTCTATATGTTTATCACTGTGGGTAAACTTGGGGCTTTCATCATTGGCTGGAACCTCATCCTCTCCAACATTGCTAGGTTAGCCATTGTTTTCCAAGCCTGGACCTTAACTTTTGATGATCTTTTTGGGGACAGGATCTCTCAGATCCTGCATGAGAGCATCCCACTGCATGTTTCCCGTGTCTTTGCAGAAATTCTAGGCTTCTTTGTCGTGGGCCTAGTGTTCTTGCTCATAGAATTGCTGGCTCAGAAAACCAGGCAAATTTTTCTGATTATCAACATGTTCACATTCGTGAACTTTTGCATTCTCAGTTTTGTCATCATCTCTGGCTTCATTAAGGGAGACCTGCACAACTGGAAGCTCACAGAAGAGGACTATGTAAAGGCTGAATTCAATGACACTTCTAGCTTGGGACCTCTGGGCTCTGGAGGATTCATGCCTTTTGGCTTCCAGGGGATTCTCCGTGGATCAGCTACCTCTATCTATCCTTTTGCTGGTTTCACCCTTATTATTACCAGAGTTGAAGGAGCCCTGATTCCTCAGCGTTCCATCCTGATGGTCATTGTGATTTCATTTTTCACCTGCTTTTTGGTGTATTTTGGTGTCTCTGCGGCACTTACACTCATGGTTCCTTACTACCAGCTTCAACCTGGGAGCACCTTGCCTGACGCATTTCTCTATATTGGCTGGGTGCCTGCCTACTATGTTTTAGCGTTTGGAATTTTCTGTAGTATTTTTTTAAACAATGTTGGCTTAACGTTCTTCTTACGTTGGGTAATATCCATGATGGCAGAGAATGGTCTACTGTTCCCCGTCCTTGCCAGGATCCAAACTGGCACATATATACGCATTATAGCTGCTGTGATCTTTGTTATTATTGCAGTAATCATAGCATTCTTCTTCAGATTTAATGATCTTCTGGAGTTCATGTCACTTATGTCTCTGTTAATTTTCTCTCTGATGGCTTTTTTTGTTCTCATCTTCAGGTATCAGCCTGAGAGGAAGAATGGGGGAAATGAAGGGCAGGTGCAGGAGGAGACTGGGGGAAATGAAGGGCAGGTGCGGGAAGAGAACGGACATTCAGCAGAGAAGCTGACTCTAGAGGGACTATTTTTTCCAGGTTGCTCCACCCCCACTCCACTCTCTGGCCAGATTGTCTATGTTTCCTCCTTATTGCTTGCTCTGCTGCTGACTCTTCTCTGCGTGGTGCTGGCCCACTGGCCGGGTCTGCTTTCTGGAGACCCGGTGCCGATCACAGTGGTTGTGCTGCCCCTGGTGCTCATCACTGGGATCACTGGGGTCATCTGGAGACAACCACAGAGCTCCACTCCCCTTCCCTTTAAGGTCCCTGCTGTGCCTCTCCTCCCACTCCTGAGCATCTTTGTGAATGTTTACCTTATGATGCAGATGGCAGCTGGCACCTGGACCCTGTTTGGTGTCTTGATGCTGATTGGGTTTGTTATCTACTTCAGCAATAGGATCCAGCAAAGCCTGGTAGCTTAACCCCACTTAAGGGCCCAAACTCTAGACCTTGAACTCAGCGGCGTCATCACGTATTTGGCTTGACATCATCTCACCTGAATGCAGTTTGGTTCCCCTACACAATAATGGGGAGTACTCCTGAGCTCATGGAATGCTAGGCGTTCCATGAGATGTTGATGGAGGAGCATTAAGTGAGCTTGTATTTATTGTGGAGTGAAGGATGTGTCTTTGGTCTTTCTCCTTTTTTTGTTTTTGTCTACCTTTCAGTTGTGTCTGTAGCTGCATACTGGGTTTAAAAAAGTTCTTATTAAAAGATCTAGAAAAAATGTTTTGTTTTCTTTGGGATAATATCCAGTAGTAGAAATACTGGTTCATATGGTAGGTAGTTCTGTTTTTAATTTTTTCGTAGAACTTCCATACTGATTTTCACAGTGGCTGCACCAATTTACATTCCCACCCAAAGCGCAGGAGGGTTCCTTTTTCTCCACATCCTCACCAACTTTTTATTTCTTGATTTTTTTATTTTAGTTATTGTGACAGGTATAAAATGATATCTTATGTTGTTTTCATTTACATTTCCTTAAAGATTACTGATGCTGAGCATCTTTTCATGTGTTTGTTGCTCATCTGATATGTTCTCTTTGGAGAGATGTTTATTCAGGTCCTCTGCACATTTTTTGATGGATGATTTGTGGTTTTTCTGGTGTTGAGTTATGGAAGATCTTTATATATTTTGGAAATTAACCCCTTATTAGATATATCTTTTGCACTATCATCTCCCATTAGGTAGTTTGCCTTTTTGTTTTGTTGATGGTTTCTTTTTCTGTGCAAAAGTTTTTATTTACATGAATTCAAAAAGATATGTACACTCCTATGTTTATGGCAGCATTATTTACAAAAGCCAGCATATGGAAGCAACCCAAGTGTCTACTGACAGATCAATTGATAAAGAAGATGTGGTGTAAATATGTATGTATTTAAAAATACATATATATATAAATGTATAAAATGGAGTATAATTCAGTAAAAAAAAAGAGTGAAACCTTGTCACTTGTAACAACATGGATATACCTAGAGGTTATAATGTTAAGTATAATAAGTCAGTTGGAGACAGACAGATACTATATGATTCCACTCATATGTGTATTTAAGAAATAAAATAAACAGGCATAGAAAATAAGAGATAAGTGGGAGAAAAAACCCAGACCCTCAAATATAGGGAACAAACTGGTAGTTGCCAAAGGAGAGATGGGTGGGAGATGGATGAAACAGATTAAGGGAATTAAGAATACACTTATATTGGTGAGCCTGAAATATGTATAGCATTGTTGAATAACTGTATTGTCCACCTGAGAATGAAATAGCAACGCTGTATGTTAATTACATAAAAATACTTCAATAAAAAATAAAAGAAACTGGAAAAAAACCCCAAAATATAAATTATGATTGATGCCTTTATGAGTTTAAATTCTTTTCTTATTCTTTTACATTTTCTTTTTTTTATTTAAATTCAGTTAGCCAGTATATAGAACATCATTAGTTTCATATGTAGAGTTCAATAATTCATCTGTTCTATATAACCCTCAGTGCTCATTACATCACCTGCCCTTCTTAATGCTGGTTACCCCATCCCCCCACCCACTGCCCCTCCAGCAACCCTCAGTTTATTTCCCATAGTTAAGCATCTCTTATGGTTTGTCTCCCTCTCTGATTTCTTCCCATTCCATTTTTCTCTCCTCATCTATGATCCTCTTCACTTATATTCCACATATGAGTGCAACCATATGATAATTGTCTTTCTCTGTTTGACTTATTTCTAAGGACCTTAAATTATAACACAAGGAGTAAAGCATAGCTGTAACACAGATTACTGTCATAAGTAATAAGCAGATAATGTGTCTTGGGAATTCAGAGTTGAAGATCTCTTTTGTGGCTGGTACAGTGGTAGAAGTTGATTGATGAAATCAGAGAAGATTTTGTAGAAGAATGGCATTTAAAATGGGACTCAACAAGCCCAGATAGAATTTTCCACACATGGGCAGGAGGGAGAGATTTGAAGGCAGAGAGAACAACACCAGGAAAAGGACGGGAAAAGGAAGCTGTGTTCAGAGCACACTGAGCAGGCTCTGTAGCTTGAGCCTTGTCTGTGTGAGGGGACAACAGAGCATGAACAGGTGGATTGGAGCCAGAGCTTTCCTCTGAGCACAAAGCACTTTGGCTTTGAACCCACTGCCCATGCTGGAAATCCCTGGGACTGGTTCTTCTACTTGGCCATGTCTACATTCTTGGTCTTTGAAGTTTCTCTACTGTTGTCTGATTTGGTCCACCTGTTCAGAAAGTGCACAGCTGAGAGCCACGTGTCCTGGGTTCTTGTCCTGTTTCCACCACTACCTAGCAATGTGACCTTGAGCAGTTGCTCAGTTCCTTCCAAGCTCTGCTTATTTATCTGTAATAGGAGAGTTCACAACTGATCATTTCTCAAGTTCTGTTTCCTTGAAAAAATCTAGGATTTTCTCTGGTTCTTCTGTCCTGTTATTCTCTCAACTAGGTCTCCTTACTACACATGATCTGAACCTACATCCTGCCCACTTTTCACCACAATCCATTGTTGGAGCTGTAGAGGTCCAATAAGTAATACCCCATCTCCCCCTCCTGTGTTTGGAACTAATTGATAATCATGACACAGAGACAGTGATTAAACCATCAGCTGTAGATTTGCAGCCTAATCAGCTTGCTAAACCATGCATTACTCAGACAGACATGTTCTTCATCATAAGTAGTGCTGAGCAACCTCTGCCTTCCAACACAGGAGAGAGCCTGCTTTTATTATATTTTCTTGTGTATCAGCAGGTTGGAATGTGTGTGTCCTGTGGGCAAGTTGATTCTGGATGAAAAAAGAAAACGAACAAAAACCTGGAAAGCACTGAGCAGAGCACGCTTATTGCTATCTCCTCAACTCAAAATCAAGTCACAGTGAGAGAGGTGGTGGTGGAGAGAGGCCAGGAATAGTACTCTGCTCAGTGGTGCTCAAACTTCAGCAGGTGCCACCACAGAAGGGTCCGTGATTGAACAAATGTGAACAACCATTGTTGTGTCTTTGTTGAGAGGAGATAGCTGGGGATGGTTCCCCAGAGAAACATGGTACAAGCATCCTTAGTGCCAAATACAGGAGCCTCCAAAGATTGTTAAAGGAGCTGTAGGAGAAAGAGGAGTTGGGAAAAGGGAAACAGGTTCAGAGGGAACTAGTTGGAGGGATGCCCCAACCTCCCTTGTTTTGAAATACCTTTCTAGCAGGTATTCCTTCTTTGTATTCTCCATATCCTGGCAATTACAGGATTCTGGTTCCCTCTCATGTTAAATCTCCTGAACGTCTGCCATTTATCAGGCTCTGTACCAGGTTCTTTCATGACATTATCTCTTGTAACTCCTGTGTTGAGCCTGCATGCAGAGTGGAGTCAGTCCCTCCCTCAGTCATGGCATGTTCACACCATCATGTCCTGTCAGGCCCCTTTTCAGTGCATTTTATTTTCCCCTTTCATCCTTACCTCTATTCTCATTCCCCCTCCTCACTGGAGGCACTTACATTAGTGTATTTAACAAACATTCTTCCAGTCCATGTTTTCTATGTGTAGTTAGATATTGTCATCCATTCAACAAATACGGTGCCATCTCTGTCAGGCACAGGGGTAGATGGAGGGGAATAGAGACAGGAGCAAAAAGGTAAAAAAAAAAATCCTTCTTTCATGGGGCTTATATGCTTACGGAGTAAGACAAATCATGAACAAATAAGTAAAACATATAGTACCTTAAATAGTGACAAGTGCTATGGTAAAATGAAGGCTAGAGAGATGAGGTCTGTTGTGTGTGGTTAGGAGTAGATTGAAGTTGTGTGTGGGGTGGTTCAGGAAAGCTGTGCTGCAGACATGTTATTTCACCAAATGCAGTGAAGGGAGCCACAATGTAGATATTTGGGACAGAAATGGAGCAGTTATGGGGGACAGCAAATAGAAGGCCCTGTGGGCCTTGTCCGATATATTAGGAGACAGAATGGTTAGGAGGCCAGTGACTACAGAGAAATGAGAGGGAAGAGAGAAGCAGAAGGCTGAGCTGTCACTGGGTCAGTAACAAATACTGTAGGACTTTGTAGGTCATTGTAAATACAGACTTTGGTTTCTATTCTAAATGAAAAGAGAGACCAATGGAAGGTTTTGAGCACAAGAATAACATGACATTTTTAACAGGTGTACATGTATCCTTGACAAATATATAGCATTTTGGACTGTTTTTAAAATGTACAGAGATGGCTTTTGGTACACACATTATCCTGCTTTTACTTTTGCTACCTAACATAGATTCTGAGATCTACCCAAGTTGCTATCTGTAAATCTGCTTTATTATCTCTGACTGCTGTGTAGTATTTCATTGTGCACATATGGCACATTTTACTTATATATTCCACTAGGAACAGATGCTGGCACAGTTCCCACTTCCTGACACCACAAACAGTCCTGGGATGAACATGCTCACATGGTCTCCTTATGGACTCAGGAGAGAGTCTCCTTGGGATGTGTACCTTGGAGGGATAGAGATTGCGGGTTGGGAAGGTGTGTGAGTTCTTAATTCCACTGGGATTGTGCTTCAAAATGGTGCCCCAGTGACACTCCCACCAACAGTGTGTGATGATTTGTATCCCCTCACTGAATTCTCATGCTGAACCAGTGAAGATCAGGTGAGGTCCCTTGTGGATGAGGAGACCAAGGCTTAGAGAGAGTGAGCAGATTACCTGAATTAATGAAGTTACTAGGAAGGGCCAGGGCTCACATGCAGAATTTCTGAAAAAAAATGGTCATTGATCTTATTTCTATAGTAACCAGCACTACCTCTTCCAGGAATAAGATGAGCCATCCACAGGCAAAGAGATTACTACCACTGCTGCAGCTGCTACTACTACTACTACTACTATTGCATTTTTGATGTTTGGTTTAATTCAGTAAGCTTAGGACCCCCATGTCTTTAGCACCAGGGGATGATGCTAGAGGAGCAAGCCTATGTCAGATTATGAAGGAAGGGGAGTGGGGAACCACTGAAGGGTTTGAAGCCTGGGGGTGGGTGGCGGATAACCCAATCACATTTATAATGTAGAAAGCTTCCACGAACCAAGAATTGACTCTCTTTTTCTCTTAAGTGAGTTGGTAAATCATAACACTGGAACTAGTGAGTGGCAAATAAGGAATCTAGATGGATTTGTAAACAGAAGTTCTGGCTCACACGTCAAAGATTCCTTTTGACAATGTATAGAGGAGATTTTCCAATTATTTTCTTGTTTTTTTTAATTTCATTTTTTAAAATTAAAATTCTACTTAGTTAACATATGTGGTAATATTGATTATTGATTTCAGGAGTAGAATTTAGTGATTCATTACTTATATATAACATCCAGTTCTCACCACAAGTGCCGTCCTTGATACCCATTACCCTTTTAGACCATACCTGTCTGCCTCCCTCCATCAACCCTCAGTGTATTCTATATAAGACTTTTCAATTTTGACTTGATCTTTCTGTCTTTAGAAACCTCTGCAAACATTTCCTAAAATTCTCTCAAAACCAAACCCCGAGTAAGGAGGACAGTGGGGACTGCATCACTTTTTTCTCTGTACTCCAAAGTCCTTTTCTGGACGTTGCTGTGAATCGTTCATCCAAAGCCTTGATCTCCTCCTGGGAAGTAATCATTTGAATAGCAGCAGGGGAAGGGGGGAAAGAGGAATGAACCACAAGCAGGGTTCATTCATTAAGAATACATATCTGACATATTCAGGCAATGTTTTTAGTGAGTTAAAAAATAATTCCTTCTGAAAAATCAATAGGAAGTTAAAAATGTATGTTTTAATACAAGCTCATAGAGCAGGGCATAATCTCCAGGTCCCTGGCAGCTGACATCACAGATCACACAGGTGTATAGAGCACTGTGTGGCCAGTGAGGAGACTGTCTGCAGAAGTGAGCTCACCTTCTCTCCTGGAACCCAGAGAGCGAGGAGACAGAAGGAAATATTTAGGCTGTGAGCCACTGAGTTAGGTGACTTATTTCTTTTCTCTCTACCCATCACACATTCATAACTGTGGACATAAAAACTGTAGTGAATTTTTCCTGGTTGCTTTGGGTGAAGCATATTTAATGTTATAATTCACAAAACTAAATTCCTGGCTCCTCTTCCTTCTCAGTCATGGACCCTAGATTGGCTGCTGTCCCCATTTCTCCAGTGTTTCCTTCCCAGACAGCTTGGTCCTCTCCTTCTTACAGGTGGTTATGAAGGCCCTGCGCTTTTCTCCCTCTGCCTCTCTGTTCACAGCACCCCTGTTGGCCTAGGTGGGAAAGGGAAGGGGTGGACTATACATTCTTTGCTATCAGTACAGCTAAATGGATGAAGCAGAATGAGGAGAAAAGGACCAAAGTGCAAGCTGACCTTGGCTAGCTGATGTTGGAGCTATGGGTTTATGACTGGGGGCCAAATTTATATTTTAATCTCAGATGATATTTTCAAAATGGGCCTGTACTTGTAATGAGGCTGACCAGTCTGTGAATTAACCTGTCATAACTCACGCTCAAGCACTGTTCACACATCCTATGTGAGAATTACTCTACAGTAATTCATGACCTGTTGTGTCTTATGGCTTAATTAGTACATGACACTACATGAGTTAGATGAGCCCAAGTTGGAATATGTCATGTGGTGTGTTAAAAAGCAGAATGTTGGGAGCCATTGGCCCTTTTTCTGGAGGGAAAGCAGTACTGATTGTTCTATGATATCTTGTGGTGTAAGTTTCTATGATATTTGTGCTGCAGCAAGTGACGTGGGACTTCTGAGCCTTGGTTGGTTGAACACCATTGTTCAGTAAATATTTATTGTTTACTTAGGCATTATGGAGGGATAGCACATAACAGAAAAAATATGAAGTGGCAGCTTTGAAGCCTGAGCAACAGAACTCGGCAGCCCCAACTCAACTCAGCTTAACTCAGCCTCATCGAACCTGATCCCAGACTCCACTGCTGGGCTTGCTACAGCTCTCTGATCATAGAATCCTCTTCACTTCCAGCTAGAATGCCATGTCAGGCACTTCGCAGAATTGGTCCAAAGCTGGTACGCAGACGAATGCTGGAGGAAGATGTGAATGAGATGGCCCCCGCCCGAAGACTGACCACTCTGGATTTAGTGGCACTGGGCGTGGGCTGCACAGTGGGAGTAGGTGTGTTTGTCCTGGCTGGTGAGGTGGCTAGAGATGTAACAGGACCATCCATTGTGATCTGCTTGTTGGTAGCCAGCCTATCTTCTATATTGGCTGGGCTGTGCTATGCAGAGTTTGGTGTCCAGGTTCCCTATGCTGGTTCTTCATATCTCTACACTTATGTCACTATGGGTGAAATCTGGGCTTTCATCACTGGCTGGAACCTTATTGTCTTCTTTGTTGCTCATACAGCCACTGTGGCTCGGGCTTGGACCTTAGCTTTTGACAATCTGCTTGGGAACCAGATCTCTCAGAGCTTGCATGAGAGCATCTCACTGAATGTTCCCCAGGTCCTTGGAGAAATTCTAGGCTTCATTGTTGTGGGCCTTATGTTGCTGCTAATGGAATTGCTGACTCTGAGGAGTAGGTGGATTTTCCTGGTTTCCAAAGTGTTCACATTGGTGAAACTTTTGGTTCTCAGTTTTGTCATTGTGTCCGGATTCATGAAGGGAGACCTGCACAACTGGAAGCTCACAGAAGAGGACTATGTAGAAGCTGGACTCAATGACACCTCTCACTTGGGGCCTCTGGGCTCTGGAGGATTCGTGCCTTTTGGCTTCAAGGGGATTCTCCGTGGAGTAGCTACCTGTTTCTATGCATTTATTGGTTTCAGTGTTATTATTACGAGAGTTGAAGAAGCCCAGAATCCTGAGCATTCCATCTCCATGGGCATTGTGATTTCACTGCTCACCTGCTCTTTGGTGTATTTTGGTGTCTCTGCAGCACTTACACTTATGGTTCCTTACTATCAGCTTCGACCTGGGAGCACCTTGCCTGAGATATTTCTCCATATTGGCTGGGTAACTGCCTACTATATTGTAACTTTTGTATTCCTCTGTAGTCTTTCTATCAGCATCTTTGGCTTTATGTTCCCCATACGTAATCTGATATATATGATGGCACAGGATGGCCTTCTGTTTCCTGTCCTTGCCAGAATCCAAACCAACACGTACATTCCCAATGTGTCCACTGTAAGCTTGGGCATTATTGTAGGAATCATGGCCTTCTTCTTTGGACTCACCGATCTTCTGGATCTTGTGTCATTTGGGGCCCTGCTAGCTTACTCCCTGATGGCTCTTTGTGTTCTCATCATCAGGTATCAGCCTGAGAGGAGGAATGGGGTAAAAGAAACACAGGTTCAGGAGGATAATGGACCTGCAGCTGAGATGCTGACTCTACAAGGACTGTTTTTTCCAGGGAGTCCCACCCCCACTCCACTCTCTGGCCGGATTGTCATTGTTTGCACCTCACTGCTTGCTCTGCTGCTGACTCTTCTCTGCTTGGTGCTGGCCCAGTGGCCGGGTCTGCTTTCTGGAGACCCGGTGCCAGTCACAGTGGTTGTGCTGTTCCTGGTGCTCATCACTGGGATCACCGGGGTCATCTGGAGACAGCCACAGAGCTCCACTCCCCTTTCCTTTAAGGTCCCCGCTCTGCCTCTCCTCCCACTCCTGAGCATCTTTGTGAATGTTTACCTTATGATGCAGATGTCAGCTGGCACCTGGGCCCGATTTGGCGTCTGGATGCTAATTGGGTTTTTTATCTACTTTGGCTATGGAATCCACCACAGCTTGGTTCCTTAACCCCATTTCAGTTAGAACCAAAACTGTAGACTCAGCAGTGAACTCGGCAGTGGCAGTCCATATTTGAGTTGACATCATCACACCTGAGTGCAGTCTGGTTCCCTGTGATAATAGAGTACTTTTGGGCACATGGAAAGCTTGGCTTCCCATGGATAGTTGGTGGGAGGACACTAATACAACTGTGTTTATTATGAAATGAAGGATATGTCTTTGCTCTTTCTCCTTTTTTTTTTTTTTTGGTCTACTTTTCAATTGTGTCTGTACTACATACTGGGTTTTAAAAAGTTATCATTAAAATAAACTAGAAAAAAGTGTTCTTGTTTTCTTTAGGTTAATATCCAGTAGGGAAATACTGGATAATATGGTAGTTTTATTTTTAATTTCCTAAGGAAATTCCATAATGATTTCCATAATGACAGCATCAATTTACATTCCCACTGACAGTGCATGAGGGTTCATTTTTCTCTACATCCTCATCAACGATTGTTATTTCTTGCGTTTTTATTTTAGCCATTCTGTCAGGTATAAAGTGATATCTCAGTGTAGTTTTAATATACATTCCCTGATGAATAGTGATGTTGAACATTTTTCATTTGTCTGTTAGCCATCTTGATAGGTCTTCTTTGGAAAATGTTTATTCAAGCCCTGTATCCATTTTTAACTAGATTATTTGGGGCTTTTATTGGTGTTGAGTTGTATAAGTTCTATATATACTTTGGATATTAACACCTTTTTTAGATATATCAAGTGTCCTTTGGGTAATTTGATTCTGGGTAAAAAAAGAAACCTAACAAAAAAGTGAAAGCATCTGAGCTGGGCATGCTCATTGCTGTCTCTTTAATTCACTAATTGAAGTCACAGTGAAGGCAGATGGGAAGAGAGAGACCAGGAATAGTATGCTACTCAGTGGTGCTCAAACTTCAGCAGGTGCCACCTCACCTGTAGGGCTTATGAAAACAGATCACTGGGCCCCACCCCCAGCTTTTGGAATTCAGTAGGTCAGGGTGGCACCCAGAACTTGTACTTCTAACAAGTTCACAGGTAAGGATGATACCTCTGGTCCAGGGAACACAATTGAAAACGAAGGCTCCAGCTGAAGGCCTTGATGATGTAAAGATTAAGTGAGGGAAACAAAGGTGCACTTTGAACACTTACTTTCATTTAGTGAGACATTTAGATTAAAATACCATCCGTTAATCCTCTCCCACTGGGAAAATCAGAGTGAATCATTTCACAATGTATATGTATATCAAATTACCACAGTGTACTCATTAAATATCTTATAATTTTATATGTCATTTATACCCCAATAAAGCTGAAATTTTAAATATGAAATATCAAAGCTATCTGTGTGTCTTTATTTTCTTTATGACCATAAACCATAGGTAAGGAGTGTGTCTTGTTTACTGCTGAGAGCATCCGGCTGGGGGCTGGGCACATAATGAGCATTTAATAAATTCATGTTAAATTAAATTGAGCCTTACACATTTCTTTGATACAGAGAATTCTCCTTTTCAGGCTAGCACTGTGTTATTCCTTTAAAACTATCCGCTGGGAGACTTCCTTGACAAACAGCGTTTCTCTCCATTCAGAACCATATCTAGAAGACTCTATCTAGAAGTGCCTCTAGACCTGTACCAAGCTATTACAAGTTTTGCCTTTGTGTGGCTATGCCTGAGTTCTGGTAACTATCCTGTCTGTTCCATCAGAGTGGAGTCTTACTCAAAGCAAAGAGTAGGTTCTCTCCTTCCTCTAGACCCAACATGAAGAACAGTGTTGTTCATTCAAAGAGCAACAGGAAAAATGCAGATTTGGGGCAGGAGAATACCTGACATGACCTCCACTGGTCCTGCTCCATCTCTTCCCATGGAATATGGGGAGGGGCCAGAAGTAATGAAATTGATAGAAGACCCAACCTGCTCTCTATGACTTCAGGGAATCCCAGAAGATGAGACTGACTCCAGTGTGGGCACAACAGACATCTTTCTTGATGCAGACTATGACTAGAACAGAAGGGCCAGTGTTTTTCTGTTGCATTTATGTATGGGGCCTGCTCTGGGATGGAGGGCTAGCAAGCTACTTTCTTACTCACAGAATTTCTTATTTTCCCCACAGGGAGTAGGTGACTCCAGGGAACCCTGATGGAGGCAGGATTACTTATATATTTACAAACTCATTTAGTTGCTTCTTTGAAGGACTGCTGCAAAAACCTTGTGAGGGATGGGCGCCTGGGTGGCTCAGTGGGTTAAAGCCTCTGCTTTCGGCTCAGGTCATGATCCCAGGGTCCTGGGATCGAGGCCCGCATCAGGCTCTCTGCTCAGCAGGGAGCCTGCTTCCCCCCTCTCTCTCTGCCTGCCTCTCTGCCTCCTTGTGATCTCTCTCCCGCTGTGAAATAAATAAAATCTTAAAAAAACAAAAAACAAAACAAAAAAAAACCTTGTGAGGGCATCTAAGATACCTTGGTAAGAGAGAATGTACACCCCCAATGGGAAGGGAGATGGGCTGACATAGGAGGAATTAATAACTGGATGGGAGTTAAGGCATCATTACTTTGGAAGGAAAGGTATGAGTAGAAACTGAGAAAGAGGTATTGGTCAAGAAACCCTTGCTGGAGGAAGATGCTTAAGGAGAAATTTGGAAAATAAAAGAGCGACAGGTGAGTTGGAAGAGAAATGGGACAGTAATTCTAGGCACATGGACCTTTAAGAGCCATGAAAGAATGAGACTCTTGTGAGGGATGTTTTTTCACATTCGGAGGGAATTTATGAACCAGGTTTGTATTGTGTATTGTGCCATGGAATGAGATTCCCAAATCAAGAAGGAATGAGATATGATTCTCACAGCTATCTGGAGGATAGACAGACAGAAGGATGTGGACAGGTAGACTCTTCCTGGGAGATAGTTGTAGCAACTGCTATATCATCTAGATCCTTGCTCTAGCAGTATGGGTGTCACCTGGGAGCTTGTCGAGAGACAGATTTTTAGGCCCAACCCAGGTCTATTGAATCAGAATCTGCAATTTTAGTAAGCTCCCTCGTAATTTGTATGGTCTTTCAAGTTTGAGAAGCATTGGCCTGAGGTGATCAATGATAGGTGTCTGGTCTTAGAGGGACATTATGGAAGGTCTGAAAACATTGGAACTGAGAGTACAAGAGGAGGAGCCTAGGCTGGGAGAAGTGAATTTGGGGAAGAGGGAGAAGTATGGGCATTGACTTCCCTTTGTCTCCAGGCCTCCCACACTGGTCACTAAGGCAGGTTTGGCACTCTGCCCACTTTGGGACAATGCTCGTTGTGCTCTCCCAGGAGTCTACTTGGCCTTTAGGGGCTCCTCTGGGGCAAGAATTGCATGGGTGGGGACTGCTGCCCATTCTCTTACCCCTTCCTCATTCAATGGCCTTAAAGGGACTGGGGAGGTCATAATAGTCATGTCCTGACTCAGGGTTGTACTGTCCCTTCATCAAATAAGTGATAACGTGATACTAATTGAGAAGGCTCTGGAGGTTGGGGGGATTGAAATAGGAATTCTTAAGTATCTGTCCTGTAAATTAGGATATTTCATCTTTCAAAAACTATAAGGAGACACCAGATGACTGCATGAGCAGTTAGTTATACCCTGATAGGGACCAAATTAATGCTTTTTAAGAGATCTTTTGATGATTCTTAATGGGTTAATAATGAATTATATGAGATCTGTAATTCCAGAGTCCTGCTGATAGGCAACGGAATGATGTTACCAGGTTGGCATTTGAGAATTTTCTTACACTTTTGAGGGTTAGTGTACCTCATCCCCAATCAGAATGAGTGATGAAGACAGGCCAATATTGAAGGAAAACAGGCTGAGATTGAACACAAGGGAAAATATTCTGAGATTAGCAAGGTGATAGGGGATATGGGAGGGTCAGGCTCTCTGGCCATGTGCATGGCTGTCTCACTGGGGTGTGGAATGCCTCAAATGGGCTCCTTCCCAGAAATAGTAAAATGTATAAAATGAAATCTCAAAATCTTTGTTATCTCAAGAAATCTCCAGTCAACTTATTAAGCAAAAGAGTGGTGTGTGTGCGCGCGTGTGTGTGTGTGTGTGTGTGTGTGTGTGTGTGTGGTATATATAAGGTGGTGAGTCATGGGGATGATGAATGACAAAAGGAAAACATTAGAACATTGAAATCTGCTAAAAATTGTAATCAGGTATCAGATTTAGGAGACTAAGTTGCATGTTAGGGCTCAAATAAGAGTTTTAGGCTTCCGTGTTCTTTCTCTCTTCATGTATTTATATTATTTCACTGATGAGACTTAAAAACCTCCTAACGGAATAGAACATCTTTTCTATGTATTATTTCTTTACATCTCCAATGCCTACAGAGTGATGATGAAAATAATAAGCTACTATTTACTGAGTACTATGCCCTATGCTTTGTTCCAAACACTGTAGAAGATCACCTATTTAATACAAAAGTTGTAGGAGTGAGTATTGTTATGTTCACTTTACAAAAGCTGATACTAAGGCTCAGAGGGGTGCAAAGTGCAGTGAAGTAATTTGTGCAAAGTGAGTACTGAAGCTAAAATTTATACCAATTTTGGGCAAAGCTCTGCTGGTAACCCGTCCCTGAACTGTACTCTGCATAGAGTAGCCACTTAGTGAGGGATAGATGATCACTGAAACTTGATGGCAGAGAGGTAATTGAAAGACAATGGATAATTCCAAATAGTGAATAATGAATAAACAATTTCTATTTGTATGTGGAATGTAGTCAGTCACACCTAGTGACACATGCAAGCTTATACTCAGACATTCTCTCAGCTTTACTGAGCCCCACCCTGCAGTCAAGAGCTTGGAAATGGGAGAGGCTGGGTATATTATATTGATAAAGCACCTCATTGAAAGTCATGTGTGTGTGCCAGATATATGGATGTATATCATTGAATTTGAGTGGAAATAAGCACCAAGGAATGGGGTGCATTTTCCTCAGGAGGTCTATAAATATTATATTTGTTAGGTATGATGTGTGTGCCTCTGTGTGTGTGTGTGTGTGTGTGTGTGTGTGCACATGCACAAATCCTGAAGGAGTTCAACCAGCTGTACTGAACCAGCTGCCTTCTTTCTTTGGCTCTGGTTTTTGTGTGTTTGTGCCAAATCCTGATACTAACTTTTCATCTACTTTCTAGGGAACCTCAATGAGTTTTCTTTCTGGGAAATTCATGGCTAAGATGTTGGGCTGCTTCAGAGCCCCTGTAAATCTGTTACAGTCAGGAGAGGTTCGCAGATAAAGAGAAACAGCAGCCAGAGACAATCCCCTCTTGACTTTTCTTTCTAGCCTAGTACATAGACACCCCTGTATGTACACCACCCATGTAGCCACCTCTCCTCTCCTAGAACCCCCTCATGGAAGGTACTAAAAGAAGCTACTTTATTTACATCTTTGTTTCCAAATGGAACTTTCTATTTGAGCCATCCCAGAAAGAGGAGAAATAGAAATTATATTAATTCAAGAATATAAAGTTGAGATTGTGAGAGATGGGTGACTTGTGAAACTAACTTCATAGAAAACAATGAGCTTTGGCAGAAGTAAGGTTGGTAAGAGGCGTTGAATGTCTCTGTTGCTTTTTTAGAAAACCTGAAACATGGGGTACCTGGGTGGCTCAGTCGTTAAGCGTCTGCCTTTGGCTCAGGTCATGATCC
>LNAC01000067.1:2785385-2805654 GCA_002007465.1 Ailurus styani | reverse complement strand
CTCTCTTTACCTGATATGTAGACTTAAAAATACCCTAATTATGAGGAATCACTGGCAAGTGGGAGAAGATCCATCTGGGGACATGGATGTCCCCAAGTGCATCTTCTCTCTAGTCATAAGGAAAGTGGGGCCATCCACTCCTTCCACAGGTTCACAGTTAACCCCATGAAGTCGGGTACACTCAGGCTTTTAAAAAGCCATTTTGTTATCCTAGCCACATAGAAGTGTTAAAGGTGATAGTTGAATTACACAATTGTTGGGGAGTCCAACCTATTTTTATGTTGTTCAATTAATCATATGCCCATGGGGTCCCATTATTATCCCCACAGAGTGACAAGCACAAAGACTGTCTACACATGAGCTATTTTGGCAATTTCTCTGAAGTTTACCTCAAGTTGTCTAGCTTAGGCAAACAGCAAATATTCAAACAGTTAAGCAGAACTAGAATTTAATATCCACAAAAGTGTGTTTGTGTTTGAAACAAAATTTTTCTCTCTAAAATCACCCTCATTTCCAAAGAAAACCAAATTGAGACTACCTCAGTTGAAAAACATGCCCAACTTTAACAAAGCTTGCCTAATTATTTACATAAGCTCAACAAAAATAGTGATAGATCTTATAGATTCTTTCAAACTTGCTTTACTGGAACATTTCAGAAGGAATCTCCATATTGAACTTTTAAGAGACTCTTGAGGCCAGAAACCAAACCTGCCATCAGACTTGGCTGAAATACCTATAGGTTGCTTGACTTCCTCTTCTCCAGGTCCCCCAAATATCCTGAGGTTTCCTGCACTTGCCAGAAAGTGACATTCTTTACTCACCTGGTAAGACTGCTGGGCACTCTGTAAGCAAGGGATCTGGCCAACATTTCCAAGGGGCTTTATTGACTTTATAAAGTAACCTTAGTTCTTTAACAACATCTAGCCATATGTGAGTCTATGCTTGTCTCTCTCTCAAATATGGCATTCCAGTCATGCACCTTGGTAAAGTAACCAATTTTTCCACTGATGTCCTGTTACAAGGAGAACAGATTCTTATTGAACTTCTGGAAACAACTCAAATCGTCATAAAAGAAAGAATACTCACTGACAGTTTCTGAATCTGGAGGGCTCAGGTGGAGAAAAACTTTAAAGATTTCAATTTGTTCATGAAATAATATTTTATCAATTTTCTGTAAGTTATAGATATCATAAGAGAAAGTCTCTTTAAATCTGATAGAGCCAACATAGAGAACCAGCAATGTTTTAGACAAGAGTCACAAAAACTATAACCATCTTCCTCAACTTATTTAGCCCTGTGTTCCAAATTCCTGTTGTTTGAATGCAGCCCTTCCATTAGTACCAGAAAATCTTACCCAGTTTAGTTTTATGAGTTTAAAGATATCAAAACCCTGTATTTTTTGTTTTTTTGTTTTTTTTTTTTGTTTTGTTTTGTTTTGTTTTTAAGATTTTATTTATATCGCTTCTCAGCCATTTGGCTGAGATCAAGTGTGAAGATTTTATTTATTTATTGGACAGGGAGAGATGCAGCGAAAGAGGGAACACCAGCAGGGGGAGTAGGAGAGGGAGAAGCAGTCTTTCCCACAGAGCAGGGATCCCCATGCAGGGCTCCATCCCAGGACCCCGGGATCATGACCTGAGCCGAAGGCAGACGCTTAAGGAGCGGGCCACGCAGGCACCCCTCAAAACCCTGTATTTGTTAAAAGTCATTTCCATGAATCTCCTTGAAGAGGAAACACATTTTGCAAGAGCATCAAAGCAATAAATGTAAATAAGACTCAAAAAAATATATATATAACGGTTATAACATATACCCATACAGTACTAACTGAGAAGGTTTATCATTATTGTGTTTGATAACGCTTCCCGTGGAATTTAATATATCAAATACACAAGCCTAATTAGTCTAAAAGATTTTGTTGAGAATTCGAATCTTGGGAAGTTTGTTCAAAATATCAGAAAGTTCTAAAGCACACACCTAAATAGGATTATGGATCATAGACAAACTTAATATGTAATTATCTATTTAACCAAGGTGGCAGTTGGACATTGTACAGAAGGTTGTATAGTTGTTAGCAAAACTTAACTCCTTTAATATTGAGT
This sequence comes from Ailurus styani, assembly GCA_002007465.1. NCBI lineage: Eukaryota > Metazoa > Chordata > Mammalia > Carnivora > Ailuridae > Ailurus > Ailurus styani. The sequence continues at coordinate 2,803,552 of LNAC01000067.1, read as the reverse complement.
AGTTTCAGTTCTCTTAAGTATCCAAAGACCTGATAAAGAAAAAACATAGAAATTTTGGTTTTATGGGAAGATAAAGGAAAGAAAAAAAAACCTTTCTGTAAAATTTCTTGTCAAGAACTGACCAACAATACAAGAAAACTTTGTCTTTTTTAACAGGGAGAAAAGCAGGATTCCAATCTTATACCAGTGTACTTTTCAGATCCACTCATTTCAGTCTGAGTCAGTCCTGACCACATAGAAAATTATTTTCCAAAGCTTTCCCTTCACAAACCTTCTACAACTTTATTTTTCATTTATATTTTGTCCTAAGCCCTCTCTTTCTAAATAATCAGTTTCATTTTAGGACAAAATTACTTTCTTTTACCTCAACCAGAATGTATTCTCATTTCTTATACCTTTCTCACACATTTTCTACTTTTCTACATACTGAGCTGCTTTCCGTATCATTTCCATCAGTCTTAATGACATTTAACAGAATTTTAACTCTCAGAAACTGTAGTCTGCAGGGGAAATTAAGCAATAAATAATTGTGAACTATCTGTACCACTAGAATTCTTTAGATTGGAAATTTATGAATATTTTCCTAATTTCTAGAAACATATTTTTCCACAGTACAATCTTTTATTAAAGCATATTCACCAACAGACCTGAGTATCTTTAGTTTCTCTGCAATAAGAAGCCAAAAGCAGATAAACCTACTTTCAGTAACCAATGCTTTAGTGATCTATCTTATTTGGAAAAGACTTAGCCATTGAATTCAACCCATGTATCATTAAACTTAGCACAGATTTAAAATTTCAATTTACCAAAGATTTTTAAAGCTATAAAACTTTTTATTTATTCAACCCACTTAATTATTCTTGACAATTACTCATGAAAATTGTATGAGGCAAACACAATTAACCATCATCTTAAGTCACCTTTTTGCTGACAAATTATGACAAAAATACCAGTAGCTAATTTGACCTTTACTAAACCTTGGTAGAATAAAATTTTTATATTAATGCTGGTAAGATTTCAAGCTCTATTACAAAGCTGTCATCATCAAGACAGTATGGTACTGGCACAAAAACAGACACATAGATCAGTGGAACAGAATAGAGAACCCAAAAATGGACCCTCAACTCTATGGTCAACTAATCTTTGACAAAGCAGGAAAGAATGTCCAGTGGGAAAAAGACAGTCTCTTCAACAAATGGTGTTGGGAAAACTGGTCAGCCACATGCAGAAAAATGAAACTGGATCATTTCCTGACACCACACACAAAAATAGACTCAAAATGGATAAAAGACCTCAATGTGAGAAAGGAATCCATCAAAATCCTCGAGGAGAACACAGGCAGCAACCTCTTCGACCTCAACCGCAGCAACTTCTTCCTAGGAACCTCACCAAAGGCAAGGGAAGCAAGGGCAAAAATGAACTATTGGGACTTCATCAAGATTAAAAGCTTTTGCACAGCAAAGGAAACAGTCAACAAAACCAAAAGACAACTGACAGAATGGGAGAAGATATTTGCAAATGACATATCAGATAAAGGGCTAGTATCCAAAATCTATAAAGAGCTTCTCAAACTCAACACCCATAAAACAAATAACCCAGTCAAGAAATGGGCAGAAGACATGAACAGACATTTCTCCAAAGAAGACATCCAAATGGCCAACAGACACATGAGAAAGTGCTCAACATCACTCGGCATCAGAGAAATACAAATCAAAACCACAGCGAGATACCACCTTACACCAGTCAGAATGGCTAAAATCAACAAGTCAGGAAATGACAGATGTTGGCGAGGTTGCGGAGAAAGGGGAACCCTCCTACACTGTTGGTGGGAATGCAAACTGGTGCAGCCACTCTGGAAAACAGTATGGAGATTCCTCAAAAAGTTGAAAATGGAGCTACCCTACGACCCAGCAATCGCACTACTGGGTATTTATCCTAAAGACACAAAGGTAGTGTTCCTCAGGGGCACGTGCACCCGAATGTTTATAGCAGCAATGTCCACAATAGCCAAACTATGGAAAGAACCTAGATGTCCATCAACAGATGAATGGATAAAGAAGATGTGGTATATATATATATATATACACACACAATGGAATACTATGCAGCAATCAAAAGAAATGAAATCTTGCCATTTGCAGCGACATGGATGGAACTGGAGGGTATTATGCTGAGCGAAATAAGTCAATCAGAGAAAGACAATTGTCATATGATCTCTCTGATATGAGGAACTTGAGGGGAAGGGTGGGGGGTTGTGGGGAGTAGGGAGGGAAAAATAATGAAACAAGATGGGATGGGGAAGGAGACAAACCATAAGAGACTCCTGATCTCACAAAACAATCTGAGGGTTACTGGGGGGTGGGAGGGTAGGGAAAGGGTGGATGGGTTATGGACATTGGGGAGGGTTTGTGCTCTGGTGAATGCTGTGAAAGATGTAAGCCTGATGATTCACAGACCTGTACCTCTGGGGCAAAGAATAAAAAAAAACTATTAATGCTGGTAATACTAAAGATGTGTCTATTTTAATTAAACCAGAAAACTTACATTAGTGTTATTACAGAATATGTTGCACCTATCTCCACTAACAGTAAATCAAATTGTTGGGGTGCCTGGGTGGCTCAGTTGTTAAAGCATCTGCCTTTGACTCAGGTCATGATCCCAGCATCCTGGGATCAAGGCCCATGCCTGGTTCCCTGCTCAGCGGGAGCCACTTCTCCCTCTCCTCCCCCATCTTGCTCTCTCGCCAACTCTGTCTCTCTCTCAAATAAATAAATAAAATCTTAAAAAAAAAGTGTTCCCCACTGTCAATTTTTAACTGGGGGCACCTTGGGGAAAACTGAGGTTGGCCCTTTAAGTCCAAGGGACCTATGTTGATTTGGGAGGTGCTTTAGCTTGGACCTCATGAGGAAGGACCCAACAGCTGGTGGTGCATTTTGCTTCTGCATTGCACAGGGAGAGCAGGAGCACATGGCACTCCAGGCAACAAGGATGGAGCCCTTTATGTGAGCTGTGCCCATGCGTGCAGCAACAGGAGGAGGAAAAGGGAGAAGCAGGTGTCTAAGCCTGCCCCATGAAAGGCCAGAGACAGATTCAAGATTGCACTCAGATTTCTTTATTCTTTTGTTATCCTGGAAAACAGATTTTTGGTTTTGTGTATCTGTATTTCTGATTGTTTTCAGGTCTCTGCAGCTTTTATTTAAAATATGTCCTGATGATGGGAGAAGATATTCACAAATGACACTGCAGGCAAAGGGCTTAAATCCAAGATCTATAAAGAACTTCTCAAGCTCAATGCCCAAAAAACAGATAATCATGTCAAAAAATGTGCAGAAGACATGAACACTTCTCCAAAGAAGATGTCCAAATGGCCAACAGACACATGAAAAAAATGTTCATCATCACTAGCCATCAGGGAAACTCAAATCAAAGCACATTGAGATACCACCTTATTTATACCAGTTAGAATGGCCAAAATCAACAGGACAGGAAACAACAAAAAAAGGATGGAAAGGATGTGGAGAAAGGGGAACCCTCTTTCACTGTTGGTGGGGATTCAAGTTGGTGCAGCCACTTTGGAAAACAGTGTGGAGATTCCTCAAAAAATTAAAAATAGATCTACCCTATCACCCTGCAATTGCACTACTGGGTATTTACCCCAAAGATAGAGATATAGTGAAAAGAAGGGCCATCTGTACCCCAATGTTCATAGCAGCAATATCCACAATTACCAAACTGTGGAAAATGCCAAGATGCTGTTCAACAGATGAATGGATAAAGAAGATGTGGTCCATATATACAATGAAATATTACTCAGCCATCAGAAAGGATGAATACTCAACTTTTGTATCAACATGGATGGGTCTGGAGGAGATTATGCTGAGTGAAATAAGTCAAACAGAGAAAGTCAATTATCATATGGTTTCACTTACTTGTGGAACATAAGGAATAAAATGGAGGACTCTAGGAGAAGAAAAGGAAAAAGGGAAATCGGAAGGGGAAGCGAAGAGACTGTGGACTCTGAGAAACAAACTGAGGGTTATGGAGGGCAGGAGGGTGGGGGGAATGGGTGAACCTGGTGGTGGGTATTGAGGAGGGCACGTATTGCGTGGAGCACTGGGTGTGGTGCATAAACAATGAATCTTGGATCACTGAAAAAAATTTAAATTAAAAAAAAATGTCCAGATGGACTTTCTTTGGGAACAGAAGGAGTGTTCCCATCTTCCTGGGTAAGAGTTCAGAAAGAACATGGTGGAAACAGAGCTTTGAGTACATGAAGCCCAGGGAACCTCTGTTGGCATTCTTTTCCCCCCAAAAGTTGAGGGCTTTACTGACTGAACCAAATGCCTTCCTAGTGTCTGAGTTCCTCCTCCAAAGCCAGAGTTCCACTGACTGAACCAGAGGGCTCCCTAGACAAGCTGAGACAGCCAAACCAAAACTCTCTCTTTGGGAGGAAGAGATCCAAGAGAGCCATTTCGTGGTCATCTTTCCTCTGAGCTTAAATGAATGATGATTAGGGTTACTGGGGGGTGGGAGGGTAGGGATAGGGTGGATGGGTTATGGACATTGGGGAGGGTTTGTGCTTTGGTGAGTGCTGTGAAAGGTGTAAGCCTGATGATTCACAGACCTGTACCCTGGGGCAAATAATAATAATAATAATAATAATAATAATAATAATAATAAAAAGTGTCACGTAAGAAAAATAAAAATTAAAAAAAAAAGAATGGTGATGTCACAATAAAAATAATCTTTCTTAGTTATAGATTTCTGCCTATATACCCTCTTCTTATTCAAAATTTGACCCAGTGGGCTATTTGGTGGGATAGAGATGGAACTTGCCATTATACATAAACTTAACACAACATAATACAACCCCACATGCACACCAAAACAGATGTTCCAAATTCCGTATAAATTAATCATTATTCATGTGGCTCTTAGTTCTCCCAAAAGTCATGTCTTTCTAATGGGAAGAGCATGCACAATGAAACAAAAAGACACAGTGCTTCATGAATGAGAGGCTTGTAGAGGTGTGCACCCCAAGGGGGTTACCAGGTCCAGAGGCACCTCAGCCTTTCCAAATGCTCCTTTCATTTCCACCCCAACTGAAATGTGAAATTGGCAGCTAGCATGGGTCTGGAATCATCAGCAGTCTTCCTGGAGACAAAAATCGTATAGGCAGCAGCGGGGGGTAGATCTCTCAGATTCCCTCTCTGAGACCAGCTAGCCTGGAACAGCTAACCTCCTGAGGTAGTCCAGCTTACTAGCCTTGAGACCAAGGAGGAAGTCCTGACCCACTACTGGCCAACTGCTCCACCTTGGAAATCCCGGAGAACTGGATGCCATTGGCTTCTGACCTCCTTGCCAAAATGTGTTATCAAAACCCAATTTCAGCTGCCTGTTGCTCCAAAAGCCAATTCTCAAGAGAGGAATTTTGATTAGAAAGGAGTATGAGCTTAATGCAGGAGCCCTCCACCTGGGGAAAGGCAGACTCTTGCCCAAAGGCCAACCGTGAGGTTTCTGCCTGGCCTAGGTGTTATTAAAGGAGCTTAGGGCAGTTAATCTGTAATGGGAGCACAGTGGTCGTCAACATTTCTTGATTACATGCACTTGATTGTACCAGCTACAGACGTTATCTCAGTGCTGGGTGGTTGTGCATAGGGGTGGGGGATGTTGTGCCACAGTGTCTGGATTCTGTTTCATGATGTGCAGAAGGGCTCTGTTATTTTCTAGGAAAGGATGCATGATCTATAGGGATTTAGAGAAAGGTAAGTTAATCAATCATGAGGGCTCAGGCTAAAGCTTAAAGAATAGGAGGATGATTTTCTCTGACATGGCTCCCTGGGGGTGATTAGCACTCATGTCCTTCTGAAGCATAGGCTTGGTGCTCCACTGTGAACTTCTGGGCCATGGTCAACCGCATTAAATGTTACTACAGAAAATTCAACCTACAAATGGGTGAGGAGTATGATGGACTATGAGGGGCAGGGATTGGGGAAGGAGAGTCCTGCGGAGTCACCAAGTCAGAGATCAAGTTTTCCCAGGTGTCCACAACAGAGGGTGTGAGGCCGAAGGACACTGGGTTTCTGTGTCAGGGACAGCAGGAATGGAAGCGTGTTGCGGAGATACTCACCACAGGGGCTGGGGAATGGAATGGGGTGGCTTTCCATCAGTGGACACATTGCTGGTGGAAACTTTACCTGTCTTAATCTTCACAGAGGTATTAGGTAAGTTTTATTAACCCCACCTTACAGCTGATAGAACTGAGGCTCAGAGAGGTTATGTCAAGGGCCCAAGGAAACACAGCATGTGAAGAGGCAAAGACAGGATTTGAACTCGGGTCCTTGGTTCCTGAGGTCTTTCGCTTTCTCCCACACCTCTGGGAAGAAGGTCTTACTCTGTTATGTGTCTGCCTCAGCTGCAGGCCTAGAGGTAGGGGTGGGGCGGGGGCTAGCAGGTAGGTGCTTTCAAGTGTTTCTTGTGTGAAGGACTGAGTTATCTTCGCAGGTGGCACTCCCACAGTGTGGTTCACAGTCTTAGAGACCCTGGTGGCAGGAAGGGGGAGAAAGCAGAGGAGCTGCCCTGTGGGCCAGGAAATTGGAAATAAGTTTCCTGTGGGTTTCCCTGCTTTCCCCTGGACATTACAGATCTCTAGGATCTAGAGAAGTAGGCTCTGGATCCTTGGAAGTAAGGACTAGAATGGTGTGTATGTGTGCACAAGTGTGTTTGATGAGTGTGTGAGCGTGTGTAAGTCTGGGTGTGCTTGACTGTTAATGAGTTTGTGGTATGTGTCTTTGTGTTGCATATATTCGAGAATGTTTGTGATGTGTGGGTGTGTATATGCGTGTAATTTGAGGGTATATCTGTGTGTATGTATGAGTATGAGCACATGTGTGTGTGTGTGTGTGTGTGTGTGTGTGTGCTGTCCCAGGGGAGCCTGAAGACCCATAGTGGCAGATGTCTTTGATTTGTGCACATTTCCAGCAGGTTCCAGGCTATGCTATGGGGTGGGGGAGGGGGAGGTCAGGAGAGGAAGGCTGTTAGTGCTGGGGTGTGGGGGATGGGGAGCCTGAGCAGTGGGTGTCTCTGCCCTGCCAGGCACAGGGATGATGGCATCAGGGTCCAGGGTCAGAAGCTGGGTGGAGACTGGGTCCTGAGGCTGCACTCAGGGCTGCACTGGAAGAGCTCAGAGGCCCTGCTCTGACCAGGGAGGCCCATAAAGGGGGGCGGGGCAGGGTGGGAGGGAGGCCAGACAGTGGAGGGTTCATACCTGCTTTTCCCCACCCGCACCCCAGGAATGGGGAATGATGTAACCCGGCTGCTCTCCTAACTCTAGGCTCCACCCATTCTGCCTGAGGGCCTGAGGGTCCCCAGAAGTCCCTGTGTGCCCCCTGCTGAGGCTGGGGTGACCAGAGTCACACTGAAAACCTCTGTCTCTAGTCGGTCCTACCCAGACAGGTCCAGAACAAGTCCTTGTCTCCTGGAGGCCTCTGGTGAGGCCATGTGTGCATTCTCACTGAATGTCACAGCAGCTGAGGGGGTCAGACCCCTTGTGCTGGGAAGTTCTGACCGAGTCTAACTCAGATCCACTTGTGGCACTTCCTGCTCTATGAGTATGAGACCAGAACCCCCATCCCTCAGTATGGAAGGAGTTCCTTCTGGATGGGAAGCGGTCAGAGTGCAGGGACCCTGAGAGCATGTGGGGTAAAGCCTGGTGGGTCACAGAAGGTCAGACCTTCCTGGGCAGGAGGGCGGTGATCAGCAGGGCAGATTCAGAGAAGAGAGCTCAGAGACCTCCAGTTTCCCTCTGTTTCCCCTGTGACCCCAGACAGTGCCAGGGGAACTGCAGACAGGGGCTGCGGTAGGAGGGAGCAGATTAGAACAGGAAAGGGCTTCCCTGCCTGCAGCTGGGAGAAGCCTCTGGAAACGCAAAGAGCAACTGATGAATGAGGAGAAGTTCCTCTGGCAGCTCAGGAAGTAGGAGGAGCGGGGCAGGGCTGTGAGGATCTGAGGGGCAGAGGGGTGTGTGCTGAGGGTGAGGGTGAGCACAGCCCAGTGTGTGTGGCCGACGTGTGTGTGCTCCGTGGTTGACAGTCCTCTGGGCCCCAGTTCTGTGTGGAAGCATATGTCACGTGGGGGAGGGAGAGCTCTGACACGGGTGTTTAAACCCAGGGCTGTGAGGCGGCTTCCCAGTGGGGCCTACGAAGTACGCTTTCCTTTAGGAGCCGAGGTCAGCACCCATGGGAAGACCCTGGACTGGGAATCAAGGACACGTGGGTTCCAGCTCTGGGTCTGGCTCTCAGCTGGGTCCCTGTGAGGCATCACTTCTGGGGGCTGGGGTGTCACCTGCTGTCCAACCATAAAGGAGAAGCCAGGTGGCCCTTGTGTGCCAGCAGCCCCAGGGCTGGGGACCAGAAAAGGGAAGGGGGCTGGAGCAGGGGATGGCATTTCAGGGACCGAAGGGAATAAGGGATGCCAGAGGGAAGGGCTGCAGGAGGGGAGTCCTACATTCAGAAATTCCTCACATCTTGCTGGAGCCCCAGACCTCCCAGCCTGGGCAGCCCAACCCTGTCTCAGCTCCCAGTGCCCAGGACTGGCTCTGCAGGAACCGCCGTTCTCTGCCGCCCTCTTGTGGCCGCCGAGCCCTTCGCAGGTTCTCGGCTGAAAAGCTTCCCCCTCATATCTTCGCCCCCTGGTGGAAATTGCGTGTACCACAAGAAGCATTCTGTGGTCCTCCAACCTCATCTTTCCCCCCCAAATCCAGTTTCTGGAGGCACTCAGGACCTTCTTAAGGCTGGGAAAGTCTTCCTGAGATTTCAGCCTCTTTGCCATTGTCTGAGGTTCTGCTTTTGGGGATGTGTGGTGGAGACAAAGCGTTGAGATGAAAATACTGAGCAGAGCAAGAAATTAATCTTCCCCTTGGGTTGCATCTACAACCCCAGCTCCCAGGGTCGTAGGGAGTTTTCAAAGAAAGACAACAGGGCTACTAATATTCCTGGAGACAATGGGTCTGGAGCAGACCAGGCATTATGAGTCTAGGCTTCTGTGAATTTGCACCTGAGCTCAGTCCACCAGCTTCAGCAGGAGATGGATTGGCAGGAGCCAGGGGCGAGAAGACAAGGATGCTGGAGGGAGAGGGCATATGTGACAGATGCTAGCAGGGCTCCTTATGTCCAGCTCTGGAATCCCTCTTTCAGGATCTCTGTTACAGCATGCAGTGCAGTACTGGACAACTCACCAGAGGCACATTTTTGTCCTTTAGGGTGGATCTAAATTTTAGAAAATTGTCAAAGTTTCTCTGATGCTGGTGAAAAAGGTGAGGATCCAGGTGGGAAGGGGTCCTGCCTTGGGAGAGCTCCCTGACAGCTGGGAAGAGGAGGCTGACAGCAGGACAGAGAGACAGAGTGCTCTGGGCACTCCTTTAGCAAATGTGTGTGAGCTGAGTGGGTCAAGGGCAACTGGGCCAGACTCCACGACTTGAATGATGGGAGGCTGGCAATGACCACAGGAGAGAAGATGGAGGATGACACAGAATTCTGGAAGGTTTTCGAGGAGACAAGGAGACTGATACTCAGTTAGCAAGGAGCAGGAACACAGAGAGGAGAGGATCAGAGAAAGATCTCTCAGAAAGTGCATGACTTTGAGAGAGGGAGTATGAACGTTGGAGACAGATGAGGAGGGAATGTATAGGGGTATGTGTGCGTGTGTGTGTGTGTGGTGGTTTTTTACTTTTTTTTTTTTAAAGATTTTATTTATCTATTTGACAGAGAGAGAGATCACAAGCAGGCAGAGAAGCAGGCAGAGAGAGAGGAGGAAGCAGGCTCCCTGCTGAGCAGAGAGCCCGATGCGGGGCTCGATCCCAGGACCCTGAGATCATGACCCGAGCTGAAGGCAGAGGCTTTAACCCACTGAGCCACCCAGGTGCCCCATGTGTGGTTGTTTCTTGTTTCTAGCATTTACCAACCCTAGCTTTAAGAAAATCCTTTACAAAGTCTATCCTAAATTACTTTTGCTGTAATTAAGCCCATCCCTCTAGTGGAGGCAGTTTCTAAAGTCGAAGATCTGTTTCAGTGTGTTTCTTAAAAGATGTGTGTCCATGGGGAGAAGGAGAGTAACTGGTAGAACTTGGAAAAGAAATGTAGTTATGCAGCTCCTGGATTTAATTACATTGCTCTCTGGACATTCTGAACTTTATTACACTTCTATGTGCCCGTGGGAGTGGGATGAACCTGGTGGGTTTTTCTCCCAGCTCTCCTCTGCAGGACTTCTCTGGAAGGTTCCCTCTCCACCTTCCCTCCTGCTACTACAGAGACTCCTTGGTCTCTGGGTGTCAGCAGACACCTGGCCTCGGGGACCCTCAAATATCGCTGCAGGGAAGGGGTCAGGAGAACAATGCCCTTTAGATTGCTTGAGTTAACGTTCCTAGGGTCTCCCCGGCCCTGAGAGGAGCTGGGGCAGCTGGTCTTTGCGGAATGCCAGGAAAGCCTGGGGGAAATGGCAGGGTCTAGCTTCATATGCTAAGTCTTAGGTCTTCGCACTTGGCTGGTTGCTTCTTCACTGATTCCTTAAAACCTAGATTTAAGCATGTACACCGATCTCAGGGTCACTATTCTCTGTCTCAGTTTCTCCTTTTGTGGGTTTCATGTGTGTATTTGTGGGGGCCCTTTGGTGAGGAGCTGCTTGAAGACATTGATTGTGACTGCTCAGAAGGTGTCTACACTGTTGACCCCAAGTTAATGGACAGTCACTAGTAGGCTATTTTGCTCATACTGTGCGTGGTGCTTCTTTAGCTCTCCACGCAGACCCAGTCCCAGGCCCTCGCCTCTCCTCCCCCTCCTCCACGGGATCCCTAATCAGTCTGTCCCAGCACCTTCTCCAGAGCTTGTCAGTCTCCCTTGCCTCAGTTTCTCTTTCTCCTCAGCCCCCACTGCCCTGCACTGGGTGTGTCAGGCTGCATGAACCCCGAGAAATGAGGGCTGAGCTCAGGCCTCTGCATGGCAGCACTGTGGGGGAAGGGAGGGGGTGTCCAGACACACGCAGGGCCTCTGGGAGCCCCAGGGGGGGGCCCTGGCAGCAGCCCTGCCCTCTCAGCTTTCTGCTTTCCTGGCATTCCGCAAAGACCAGCTGCCCCAGCTCCTCTCAGGGCCGGGGAGACCCTAGGAACGTTAACTCAAGCAATCTAAAGGGTATTGTTCTCCTGACCCCTTCCCTGCATCCAGCAGCAGCAGCTCCTGAGAGGGGCCTGGGCTCAGCAGGAGCCAGGTGAGAGGGAAGAGGCTCCTGGAGAAAATATGTAGCCCCCTCCCTGCCTGGATCCCCCCTCCTGCTGCACCCCTGCTCCCTTCTCTCTGTCTGCTCCTCCCCTCCTCCTCCCTGCAGCCCTGTCTGCTTCCTTTCATCTTGGCCTCCTTCACCTTCATCTCTGTCAGCACATCTGTCTGTCTTTGGGCCTGTCTGTCTCTCTGACTGCTTATACTCTCTGATAGTCTGTGATCTAAGAAGTTTCAAGACTGGGGCTGCCCTCAGCTCTCCCTTCTGGCTGTCCCCCTCCCCGTGCCCCTCCCTCAGTGTCTGAGGGTCTCTCTTCCCATCACATCTGTCTGAGGCTCACCCTGTGAGCCTGTCAGTGTCTCCCCCGCATCTCCCCCTGTCTGTGTCCTGTGCTGCCATCCCCATCCCTCGCCCCTCTCTGCCCTCCCTCCCAGCTCTCTCCCTGCTTCTCTTATCTCTGTGTCTCAAACTCTTCCCCTGTCTTTGCCTCACACCCCTGTCTCCTCCCCCTCTTCCCTCCTGCCCCCCTCAAGGTGCAGACACTTCCTGTGACATCACCTGGGTGGGCTCCACCTTTCAGGTCCCCCATTCTGTCCCCCTCCCCCAGGAGAGACTTCTGGCTCCAACTCTGCTTCCTCTGCATTCCCCCAGCCCTGGGCCAGTTGTCTTCCTTACCTATTGATTGTTTGGAGGACCTGGCGTTTCCCCCAGCCTCCCACTCTTTACCCAACAAGCAGTGAATAGGTAGCACAGGGAGAAAGGGGAAGGGATTGCTCTGGGGACCAGATGCAAGGATAGACAGACCCTCCCCTGCACCTGCCCTTCCTGTCCTCAAGCAGGTGCACATCTGGGGAAATCCCAGCTGAGGCAGGGGAGACAGCCTAGGACTGTTGGAACAGACACAGATCAAACCCCCAGATGCCCCTCCCCTACTGTTCTGTCATGTCAGCCATCCTTCCAGTCCTGCCTGTCTCCTTTGCCTCTAGGAATTCTGGCTCTGTAGTCTTGGCTGGTCACTCATCCCCTACCTGCATAACGCCTGGAAAACAGGAGGTGCTCAGTTAGTGCCCTTGGTCCATATCTCCTGCAGTTGTGTTAGGGCAGGGTCAGTGTGATTTGTAGGAAGTTCTTCCTGAGCTCTGGAGCAATTCTTTCTGCTCCAAGTTCCGTGCTTTCTCTCAGTATAGTTAGTATAGACTCTGTCCCTTTAGGGACCTGGCATTACTGTTTCTCTCTTCCTTTCATCTCTACCCCAGTCTTTAAGGCACATAACTGAGGGTTTAGAGGCATCTCAGCAGTATCACGTAGAGACAGTAGTGTCCCTTTACCTTGAGACCCATGGATTCTTGGGCCCATCACCTGTGCATTCATCCCTGGGTCTCTAAGTAGGCCCCGCCTTCTCCATTTCTGAGAATTCTTGCCACTGTTTGAAGATTCACATTCCAGAAAGGAGCAGGCACCTTCCTTTGGTCACTGTTTCAGGGTCTTGGAAGCACTGTGCTCACATAGATTGTCTAGAGCAGGAAGCTCTGTCGGTGGGGACTACATCTTTACTTCCTCCAGCACAAGACTCAGTTGTCATTCAGTGAGAATATGCTATGAATACTGAGTGACCGTCTCAGGAAATCCTTTGTGGTGATGCTTAAGCCAGATCCCTTCTGGTTTTATTCCTGGAGTGATAGGAAACATGGGTAATGGGGAGGGAGATGGATAGAGGTCATTGAGGAACCTAGTAAGAGATTCTGGGACAGGTGGCTGGGGGTTGGAGGGGGCCTTCTGTCCTTGTTAATATCCTTTTTTAAAGAATTGCTGAGGGACACCTGGGTGGCTCAGTCGGTTAAACATCTGCCTTCAGCCCAGGTCATGGTCCAGGGCCCTGGGATCAAGTCCATTATCAGGCTCCTTGCTCAGCAGGGAATCCTGCTTCTCCCTCCCCCTGCTGCTCCCTCTGTTTATGTGCTCTCTTTCTCTCTCTCTAGCTCAGTTGCTCTTGCTCTCCCTCCTTCCCCCTGACAAATAAACAAATAAAATCTTAAAAAAAAAAATAAAGGACTACTGAGTTAGCTCTTTAGCTGGATCTGGGACTGGTCTCCAAATCAGCACAGGCTGGACTCCACCAGTCTCCCCACACTCCCTTCCTGCCAGCCAGGACCTCCTCCATACCCAGGATCCTGGAAGGCTTGTTTACTGCTAAGTTCACATCTTGATGCCAGTCCCCAGCAAAGTTCCATTTAAGCCCTCAGTCCACTTCCTCACCCACACAGGGGTCCACTACTCTTCCATTGCCCACCTCCCACTTTCTTCCAGGATTCTATTTAAGCCACCTCCTTTACCCTTTCCCACCCTTCCCTTGTATCAGCCTCCTAATGGCCCCAACTCTGTGAGACTCAGTCTTGCTCAGGCCACGCCTCTTGAGGGCCCTGCCTCCCAGGAGGTCTCCCTTCCAAAAGGCCCCATCTCCATAAAGGCCCAGCTAAGCTCCACTGCAAGTCCTGACTCTGCTTGGTCAAGCTCGTTACCTCTCCCTGGGTTTGGCTTGCACTCTCTTTTGAGGTCTTTCTCCTCTTAGACAGGAAAGGCCCATTGGTAAGTGATCTCTTGTGTTTATAGAGTTGGCAAGAAAACTGAGAGCCATAGAGGAAGAAGACTGGGTGTGTACTACCACTGGCTGTGGAAGCCCTTGGGGTTTGAACAAAGGGTGTTTCTTGGAACCAGAGCTAGTCTTTGGATTGTGGGTTACAGAGCAGAGGCTTTGTGAGTTTGGGAAGGGCAGGTAGGTTTGCTGGGGTCAGAGTGATGTGGACGCCTACAGTCTTTGTTTTCCTCCAGACTAGAAATGTTCTCAGCTCTGATGAGCAAAATATGAGTTAGAGGAGATTATTCCTGGGTGCTTCTCCTCCAACGTCCTTCCCACTTCTTTGCCCTGCCCTATTCCTGGCTTTTCCTTTCTGACCTGCTGCAGAGCTTGCTTTCTTCACCTTTCTCTCTCCCACAGGCCCCAAAACATAGTATGCTTAGACATGTTCCTGGAATAAGTGAAGATTCTTCCACCTGACTCTGCAGCCTCCTTCATGTTTTACCTCATTTCCCTGAGGTCTGGAGACTGGAGAGTCTAAAAGTCTCTGTGTCTTATCTTCTTAGGGAGGACATCAGTATGCACTTTGAAGAATAGCAGGTCCAGTTTGATAGAATAGTCCACCATCATGACAGAGGTTTCGGGGTCTTCGTCTTCCAAGTTCAAGGAGCTAGGTATCTATTTCTACAGCTGCTGAAGATATCACCCTGGCTTTCTTATCTAGTTTTAAAAAGTTGTAGTGGGGATTGATTACAGATGAGGTCAAGCTGTAGGAGGCTAGATTACCAAGGTCCCCTGGGCGTGGCTGCCCAGTGGTTTTTAAAACACTGTATGAAGGCTTCTCTGAGTTCCCAAGTATATTATAAATGAGCCTGTGCTAAATAAACCTTGAATATTGATGGCTCTTGTTTTTTTCTCTTGGAATCTATCAGTTTTATGTACATGATAGGCATATTTATTGATTGATAAGGCTTGGAGGAGAAACCTGAAATACGACTGACTTCCTGGGTCTTCTGGAGGCAGTTTGCTGTTATTGCAAACATATTTGTAACTTTAATTTCAAAGGCCCTTGGAATCTCAAAGTGTTCTCCTCTCTCCCCACTTCCCACCACCATGTACACTCTGGGCAGCAGGGCGCCCCAGAACCAGAAGCCAGACAACCCTTATCCATGCATGAAGACTGTTGTTTTCTTTAAGATTTATTTATTTGACACAGAGAGAGAGATCACAGGCAGGCAGAGAGGCAGGCAGAGAAGAGGAGGAAGCAGGCTCCCCACTGAGCAGAGAGCCTGATGCGGGCCTCGATCCCAGGACCCTGAGATCATGACCTGAGCCAAAGGCAGAGGCTTTAACCCACTGAGCCACCCAGGCGCCCCTCCTGAGGACTTTTCTTATGTGTTCTGTGTTGATAGGATTCAAGGTTGAGTAAAGGAGAGTAGAGAATTGTATAGGGAAGTAGAAAAGAAATCAATTTTCATTGTTGACATTAATGTATCATATCACTTTCTTTTTTTTTAAGATTTTATTTATTTATTTGACACAGAGCAAGAGATTACAAGTAGGCAGAGAGGCAGGCAGAGAGAGAGGAGGAAGCAGGCTCCCCACTGAGCAGGGAGCCCGATGTGGGCCTCGATCCCAGGACCCTGAGATCATGACCTGAGCCGAAAGCAGAGGCTTTAACCCACTGAACCATCCAGGCGCCCTATCACATCACTTTCTAATCCTTTAACTGCACACTCTTCCTGGCTTTTTCAGCTCTTTCTGATTCCTGTTCAGAAATTCTCATTCTGCTTGTGTGTGTGTGTGTGTGTGTGTGTGTGTGTGTGTGTGTGTGTGTGTGTGTTTTGGTTTTTTTTGTTTGTTTGTTTTTGTTTGTTTTTGTTTTTTTATAGAAATTCTCATTCTGATTCTTCCTGGTAGCCCATCTAATTTCCGAAGACCTCTAGAAGCAGAAGTTCAGGCTTTTCTGATTTGTCAAGTTAATTTTCTTGTTTTGGTATAAAAGAAATGTTAAGAATTTCCAAAAGAATCTGACTGAAACTAAACTTGTCAATGTGTTGAATCGTGAGTGAGAAAAGTTGTATTTAACTCTGTCTTCTCTGCAGTTATCTCAGGGAGACTAAGAAAAGGCATCTGTTCACAACCATCCCAGAATGATACTAGATAATGTGATGTCTATACAGCATCTAGTGGCTCTCTATCTGATTGTTTATCCAAACAATGGTGTAATTGTAGTAGTGTGGTGTGTGCATGTTGCCAGGACTCCAGAGATACTGTGGGAAGGAAGCAAAATAGGTTTGGTCTCCATCTATGTGGATTTTGGTCTACATTTGGCTGGATAAATTTGGTCTCCATACAGTCGGTCTGGTTTGCATTAGTCTGCATCAGGGTGGGTTTTCACCAATTTGGAATTCACCCTCTGCCAATCGGAGAGGTGTAGTGCTGGGACTGGCAGGGTAGGTGGGTGAGTTGGAGGAGGTGGTTGTGTTTCCTGTTGGTCTAATGAGCAGTTTGGCAGGGGGAGGGAGGTGCTGCCATGCCTTCAAGTTCAAGTCTTGGTTGCACCTACTAATATTTACTTGCAGAATTAGGGTTTCTATCCTCATTGAGAAAATATAAAGTGGGTTCTACCCTGAGGAGTTTTTTTTTTAATTGATTGTCTTTTTTTAAAAAAGATTTTATTTATTTATTTCACAGAGGGAGAGAGATCACAAGGAGGCAGAGAGGCAGGCAGAGAGAGGGGGAAGCAGGCTCCCCGCTGAGCAGGGAGCCCGATGCGGGCCTCGATCCCAGGACCCTGAGATCATGACCTGAGCCGAAAGCAGAGGCCTTAACCCACTGAGCCACCCAGGCGCCCCTGAGGAGGTTTTATTTTAGAAAGGGAGACAAAGGCTTCTTCCAAGTAACATGCAAACAGAATATAGTAGAAAGATCACAAGTGGGAGGATGCCTGGTAAGTGATCCATTTGTTGAAGTTGTGCTCAGAATACTCCTGGGAGATAAGTTGGAATATTTATTTTCTTTAGTATGAGCTGAATTTAGTTATTTCAGCTTTCTTTCCAGCTTTTCAAGGAAACTGTCTGACCTTCCCTTCTCTTTCCCCGGGACAGAAGTCACACACTTTCTACTACTGCAGTGGTTTTTCTCTACTGGCCTTTTCTGCACAGACCAAGACTGAGAATTACTGCTATTAATTATTATTAATATTACATCTTAGTATCTAGATCTGTATCAATATCTGTAGCATATATTTACCTGGATCTGTCTACCTGGGCAAGATGTATTTATTAGTTCAAGGTGTGGTGGAGTTTGTGTTCTTGGTGGTGGCAGGGAAGGAAGGCCTAAAAGAGGTTCTATTTCTTGGATCATAGCCCAAGCTGAAGCTACAGCTTGAGCTGATGTTTTCCTGGGAAAGAGTTATACACAATGTCAAGATAGGGTATTATACCTCTTCCATGAAGTCTTCACAGACTGACTCACTAGTCTTGCCAACACTGGAAAATGTGGTCCTTACTACTCTTATCTTCCATCAACTACGAAGACATCTGGGAATTTGACATGCACTTGCCTTTACTATTCATTACTGATTGAGAAATACCTTTCTTGGATCATAGTTTATGTAATGTAGAAAGATTCCATGAGTTAAAAATTGACCCTCCTTATCTATCTCATGTGCTTGTTGGTAAATCATAGCATTGGACCTGGTAGGTGGCAAATAAGGAGTCAAGATGGATTTGTAGACAGAAGGTCTGGTCCATAACCCAGGGGTTCCTTTTGAACATCTATAGAGAAGACTTCTCAATTTTGACTTGATCTGTCTGTGTTTAAAACTTCTGAAAACTCTTCTTAAAATTCTCTCAAAACCAAAGAGTGTAGGGAGGAGAGTGGTGGCTACATGACTTTGTTCTCTGATCTCCACACTCATTCCAGTGCATTGCTGTGAAATGTTCATCCAGAACATTACTCCCCTTGAGGAAGGCGCCATTTGAATAGCAGGAGGGGTAGAGGTGGAGAAGGGAACCACATGTGGTGTTCCTTCATTAAGAAAACACACTCAGACATTGTATGAGTGAGTTAAAAATAACTCCTTGTGAAAAATTAATAGGAAGTTAAAAGTGAGGTTTTTTGTTGTTGTTTTTTTAAATTAATTAATTAATTAATTATTTTTTATTCTTTGCCCCAGGGGTACAGGTCTGTGAATCATCAGGCTTACATCTTTCACAGCATTCACCAAAGCACAAACCCTCCCCAATGTCCATAACCCATCCACCCTATCCCTACCCTCCCACCCCCCAGTAACCCTCAGTTTGTTTTGTGAGATTAG
>LNAC01000067.1:2772556-2785366 GCA_002007465.1 Ailurus styani | reverse complement strand
TTTTTCCCTCCCTACCCCCCATGACCCCCCACCCTACCCTTCAAGTTCCTCATATCAGAGAGATCATATGATAATTGTCTTTCTCTGATTGACTTATTTCACTCAGCATAATAACCTCTAGTTCCACCCACGTCATTGCAAATGGCAAGATTTCGTTTCTTTTGATAGCTGTATAGTATTCCATTGTATATATATACACCACATCTTCTTTATCCATTCATCTTTTGATGGACATCTAGGTTCTTTCCATAGTTTGGCTATTGTGGACATTGCTGCTATAAACATTCGGGTGCATGTGCCCCCGAGGATCACTACCTTTGTATCTTTAGGGTAAATACCCAGTAGTGTGATTGCTGGGTCGTAGGGTAGCTCCATTTTCAATTTTTTGAGGAATCTCCACATTGTTTTCCAGAGTGGCTGCACCAGCTTGCATTCCCACCAACAGTGTAGGAGGGTTCCCCTTTCTCCGCATCCTCACCAACATCTGTCGTTTCCTGACTTGGTGATTTTAGCCATTTTAATACAAGCTCACAGTGCAGAACAGGATCTCCAGGCCCCTGTCAGCTGACATCCGAGATGGCTCAGTGTGTGTATAGAGCACAGTGTGGCCAGTGAAGATACTGTCTGCAGAAGTGAGTTAACCATCTCTCCTGGAACCCAGAGAGGGAGGAGACAGAAGGAAGTGTTTAGGTTGTGAGCCACTGAGTTAGGTGACTTATTTTTTTTTTCTCCCTACCCATCATACTCTCACAGCTATGGATATAAAAACTGTAGTTAATTTTTGTCTGGCTACTTTGGGTGTGGTTTATTAAATGTGAGAATTTATAAAACTTCTTTCCTTTCTCCTCTCCCTTCTCAGTCCTGGACCCTGAGTTGGCTGCTGCCCCCATTTCTCCAGTGTTTTCTTCCCGGAGAGTCTGGTCCTCTCCTTCTTGCAGGTGGTTATGTAGGCCCTGACCCTTTCTCCCTCTTTGCCTACAGCACCCCTGTTGGCCGAATGGGTAAAAGGCAGGGGTCTGTACATTCTTTGCCATTAGTACAGCTGAATGGATCGTGCAGAATGAAGAGAAAGTGGGCTAAACTGCCGTCTGACTTTAGCTGAACTTATGGCTGAGGGTTGTAAGACCGGGGATCAACATTTGTGTTTTAGACCCAAGTAATATTTTAAAAATGATTGTACTATTGCAAAGTGACCTTCTAGTCCGTGAATTAATGTGTCATAACTTACACTCAAACACCAAGCGAACATACCACATGAGATTTATAGCACAATACATTCATGCCCTGTTGTGTCTTACAGCTTAATCACTACATGAAGCTACATGACTTAGATGAACTCAAAGAGGATTATGTCATATGGTATGCAAAAGAAAGGAAAATGTTGGGAGGCATTTAGCCCCTTTTCTGGAAGGAAGGCAAGGTTGATTTTTCTACGATGTCTTTTGATGTCAGTTCCCATGATATTTGTGATGCAACAGGTGATGTGGGACTTCTGAATTGTGGTTGGTGGGTTAAACATCATTGTTCAGTAAACACTGTGAATTTAGTGGCCCTGGGTGTGGGCCGCACAGTGGGTATAGGTGTGTATATCCTGGCTGGTGAGGTGGCCGGCAGTCAAGTAGGACCATCCACTGTGATCTGCTTTTCAGTGGCCAGTCTGTCTTCTGTGTTGGCTGGGCTGTGCTATGCAGAGTTTAGTGCCCGGGTTCCCCACCCTGGCTCTTCATATCTCTACACCTATGTCACTATGGGTGAAATCTGGGCTTTCATCACTGGCTGGAACCTTATCCCTTGTTGCTGATACAGCCAATGTGACCCGGGCCTGGACCTTGGCTTTTGCCAATCTGCTTGGGAACCAGATCTCTCAGACCCTGCGTAAGAGCATCCTACTGCATGTTCCTGAAATCCTTGCAGATTATCTAGGTTTCTTTATGGTGGGGCTGGTTTTGTTGCTCATGGAGTTGCAGCCTCTGAGCAATGGTCAGCTTTTTGTGGTTACCAAAGTAACAGTGGTGAAAATTTGGTTCTCAGTTTTGTCATCATCTTTGGCTTCATGAACGGGGACCTGCACAACTAGAAGCTCACAGAAGAGGAGTTTGTACACACTGGACTCAACGACACCTCTGGCTTGGATGCTTTGGTCTCTGGAGGATTTTCGCTTTTTGGCTTTGAGGGGATTTCCCATGGTGCAGCTACCTGTTTCTATGAACTTATTGGTTTCTACGATATTCTTATCAGAGTTGAGGAAGCCCAGAATCCCAAGTGTCCCACCCCTATGGGCATTGTGATTTCACAGCTCATCTGCATTTTGCTGTATTTTGGTGTCTCTGCAGAACTTACACTCATGGTTCCTTACTACCAGCTCTGACCTGGGAGCACCTTGCCTGAGGCATTTCTGCACATTGCCTGGACCCCTGACTATTATGTTGTAACTTTTGGATTCCTCTGTAGTCTTTCTGCCAGCCTCTTGGGCTTTATGCTCCCCATACGCCAGTTGATATATGTGATGGCAAAGGATGCCTGTTCCCTGTCCTTGCCAGGATCCAAACTGGCACATATGCCTCCATTGTGACCACTGTGATCTTTGGCATTGTTGCACCAATCATGGCATTCTTCTTTGGACTCACTGATCTTGTGAACTTCAGGTCAGTTGGGTCTCTGCTAGCTTACTCCTTGGTGGCTCTTTGTGTTCTCATCCTCAGATATCAGCCTGAGAGGAAGAATGGGGGGAATGAAGTGAAGGTGCAGGAGGAGAATGGGGGGAATGAAGGGCAGGTGCGGGAGGAGAATGGGGGAATGAAGGGCAGGTGCGGGAGGAGAATGGGGGAATGAAGGGCAGGTGCGGGAGGAGAATGGGGGAATGAAGGGCAGGTGCGGGAGGAGAATGGGGGAATGAAGGGCAGGTGCGGGAGGAGAATGGGGGAATGAAGGGCAGGTGCGGGAGGAGAATGGGGGAATGAAGGGCAGGTGCGGGAGGAGAATGGGGGAATGAAGGGCAGGTGCGGGAGGAGAATGGGGGAATGAAGGGCAGGTGCGGGAGGAGAATGGGGGAATGAAGGGCAGGTGCGGGAGGAGAATGGGGGAATGAAGGGCAGGTGCGGGAGGAGAATGGGGGAATGAAGGGCAGGTGCGGGAGGAGAATGGGGGAATGAAGGGCAGGTGCGGGAGGAGAATGGGGGAATGAAGGGCAGGTGCGGGAGGAGAATGGGGGAATGAAGGGCAGGTGCGGGAGGAGAATGGGGGAATGAAGGGCAGGTGCGGGAGGAGAATGGGGGAATGAAGGGCAGGTGCGGGAGGAGAATGGGGGAATGAAGGGCAGGTGCGGGAGGAGAATGGGGGAATGAAGGGCAGGTGCGGGAGGAGAATGGGGGAATGAAGGGCAGGTGCGGGAGGAGAATGGGGGAATGAAGGGCAGGTGCGGGAGGAGAATGGGGGAATGAAGGGCAGGTGCGGGAGGAGAATGGGGGAATGAAGGGCAGGTGCGGGAGGAGAATGGGGGAATGAAGGGCAGGTGCGGGAGGAGAATGGGGGAATGAAGGGCAGGTGCGGGAGGAGAATGGGGGAATGAAGGGCAGGTGCGGGAGGAGAATGGGGGAATGAAGGGCAGGTGCGGGAGGAGAATGGGGGAATGAAGGGCAGGTGCGGGAGGAGAATGGGGGAATGAAGGGCAGGTGCGGGAGGAGAATGGGGGAATGAAGGGCAGGTGCGGGAGGAGAATGGGGGAATGAAGGGCAGGTGCGGGAGGAGAATGGGGGAATGAAGGGCAGGTGCGGGAGGAGAATGGGGGAATGAAGGGCAGGTGCGGGAGGAGAATGGGGGAATGAAGGGCAGGTGCGGGAGGAGAATGGGGGAATGAAGGGCAGGTGCGGGAGGAGAATGGGGGAATGAAGGGCAGGTGCGGGAGGAGAATGGGGGGAATGAAGGGCAGGTGCAGGAGGAGACCGCACCTGCAGCAGAGAAGCTGACTCTACAGGAACTATTTTTTCCAGGGAGCCCCATCCCCACTCCACTCTCTGGCCAGGTTGTCTATGTTTGCTCCTTATCGCTTTCTCTGTTGCTGACTCTTCTTTGCCTGGTGCTGGCCCAGTGGCCAGGTCTGCTTTTTGCAGACTCAGTGTGGATCACAGTGGTTGTGCTGTTTCTGGTGCTCTTCACTATGATCACTGTGCTCTTCACAGCCTCAGAGCTCCCCTCCCCTTTGCTCTAAGGTCCCTGCCCTCCTCTTCTCCCACTCCTGAGCATCCTTGTGAATATTTGTCTTATGATGTAGAGGACAGCTGACACCTGGGCTGGATTTGGTGTCTGGATGCTGATTGGGTTTGCTATCTACTTCAGCAATGGGATCCAACATATCCTGCAGGAGTTTAGGATGACCAACTCCACTTAAATTAGGACCAAAACCAGTATACATTTGGTTTGACATCATCATCCCTGAATGTGGTCTGTTCTCCATACACAATAATCTGGAGTACTCCTGAGCATGTGGAAACTAGGTCTCCGTGGGTTATTGGTAGGGGAAGGATGTATCTTTGCTCTTTGTCCTTTTTTTTTTTTTTAACTTGACTGCTTTTCAGTTGTGTCTGTAGTTGCTTTACTGGCTTTAAAAAGAATTATTATTAAAAGAAACTAGAAAAAGTGTATTTGTTTTCTTTAGGTAAATATCCAGTAGAGGAATTACTTGATCATATGGTAATTCTATTTTTAGAATAGAAATTTTCCACAGTATTTTCCACAGTGCCTGCCTCAATTTACATTCCTACCAACAGTGCATGAGGTTTCCTTTTTCTCTACATCCTCGCCACCCTTGTTATTTCTTGTCTTTTTATTTTAGTCATCTGACAAGTGTAAAGTAAAACATCTTTGTAGTTTTANCACAGTGCCTGCCTCAATTTACATTCCTACCAACAGTGCATGAGGTTTCCTTTTTCTCTACACCCTCGCCACCCTTGTTATTTCTTGTCTTTTTATTTTAGTCATCTGACAAGTGTAAAGCAAAACATCTNAGTAAAACATCTTTGTAGTTTTAATTTGCATTTCCCTGATGATTAGTGATGCTGAGCATCTTTTCATGTGTCTGTTGGTCTCTCCCATTTTTTAAATGAATTTTTTTGGTGTTGAGTTGTATAAGCTCATTTTATATATTTTGGATATTAACCTCTTACTGGATATATCACTTGCAAATATCTTCTCTCATTCAGTAGGTTGATTTTTGTTTTGTTGATGATTTCCTTTGCTGTGCAAAAGCTTCTTATTTACACTAATTCAAAAACATATATGCACCCTTATATTTATTGCAGCATATATAGAATAGCCAGGATATGGAAACGACCCAAGTGCCCATCAATAGATGAATGGATAAAGAAGATAAAGAAAATGGAAACACACACACACACACACGCACACACACACACACAGTGGAATACTACTCAGCCATTGAAAAAAATGAAATCTTTCCATTGATAAAAACATGGACAGACCTAGAGGGTGCAATGCTAAGTGAAATAAGTCAGTTAAAGACAAACATCATATGATTTCACTCATATGTATAACTTAAGTAGTAAAACAAGCAAACAAACAAACAAGAGACAACGAAGAAAACAGACTCTTAAATACAAAGAGCTGCCTGGTGGTTGCCAAAGGGAAATGGTTAGGGAGATGAGTGAAATAGATAAAGGAAATACAGGAGTACATATATTGATGAACATGGAAAAATGTGTGGAATTGTTGCATCATTATATAGTACACCTGAGAGTAATGTAACAACACTATATGTTCATTGAACTTCAATAAGAAAATAAAGAAAATAAAACTAGAGAAAGACTAAAAAAAAAAAAAGATGAAATACGGCCCCTGCCCTTACAGAGTTTAAATTCTAATATAAGGGGAAAAGCATAGCTTTCAACACACAGTAGAAAATTATCATGAGTAATATAAAAATAAAGTGCCTTGTGAATTTAGAGTGGAGGATGACCACTTGTGGCTGGCACAGAGATGAGGATTAATTGGTGAAATCAGAGAAGACTTTATAAAGGAATGGCATTGGAGTTAGTTGGCTCTCTCCATGGATGGATTGTATTTTGCCACACATGGGCAAGAGGGAGAGATTGTATGCAGAAAGAAAATCACTACAAAAAGCACAAGAAAACAAAACAGTGTTCAGAGCACACTGAACAGGCTGTGTTGCTTGTGCCTTGTCTGTGTGAGGGGACAACAGAGCACACACAGGTGGACTGGAGCCAGAGCTTTCCTCTGAGCACAAAGCACTTTGGCTTTGAACCCACTGCCCATGCTGAAAATCTCTGAGGCTGGTTCTTCTACGTGGCCGTATCTGCGTTCTTGGACTTTAAAGTGTCTGTACCTTTGTCTGTTTTGGTCCACCTGCTCAGAAAGTGCACAGCTGAGCACCAAGTGTCCTAGGTCTTGTTTTCCCCACTAACTAGCAATGTGATCCTAAGCAAGCCCCTCAGTTCCTTCCATGCTCTACTTATTTATCTGCAACACGAGAGGTAACAATTGATCATTTCTAAAGTTCTGTTTACTTACAAAGTTCTAGGATTTCCTCTGTTTCTTCTGTCCTGTTATTTTCTCAGCTATGTCTTTCTACTGCATGTGATCTTAACTTGCATCCTGCCCACTTTTCACTACAACCTATTGTTGGAGCTATAGAAGTCCAATAAATAACACCCCATTTCCCTCCTGTGTTTGGGACCAACTGATTATCAGTTGATGATTAAACCATAAGCTGTGCCTAATTAGATTGCTAACCCTGCATCACTAAATTAGATAGTCTTCCACATCATCACAAGTAGTTCTAAGCATACCCTGCCTCCCATTACAAGAGAGAGCCTGCTTTTATTAGATTTTCTTAGGTATGAGGAAGTTGGAATGCATGTGTCCTCTGGAAGTTTGGTTCTGGATGAAAAAAGGAAACCAGCAAAAAAACTGGAAGAAGCTGAGCTGGACATGGTTAGTACTGTCTCTTTGACGAATGAAAGATGCACAGAGAGAGGGAACTGGTGAAAAGCCAGGAATCATACTCTGCTCAGTGGTGCTCAAAGTTCAGGATGTCACCTCATCAGGAGGACATCTGAAAACATAGATTGCTGGGCCCCTGTCCCCGGTGTTTGGAATTCAGGTCTGAGTGGGGCCCAGAACTTGTACTTCTAACAAGTTCCCAGGTGATGCTGATGCTGCTGGTCCAGGAACAACACACTGAGAACAAAAGCTCCAGCTGAAGCACCTCCACCTGTAAAGATGAAGGGAGAGAAGCAAAGGTGCTCTCTGTACACACACCTTCATGTATTTATTTTTTTACTGAAACATTTAGATTACTGTACCATCATTAATCCTTTTTACAGTGGGGAAATCATAGTGAAAATTTTCACAACGGATATTTATATCAAATCACCACAATGTATATTGTGTATGTCTTATAATTTTATATGTCAGTCATACTTCACTAAAGCTGAAATAAAAAAATAAAATACCACAGTTATCTTTGTGTCTTTATTTTCTTTATTTTGCTCCCTGATTGTAGATCATAGGTAAGGAGTGTATCTTGTTCATATTCCCAGAGCATCCAGTTGGGGGACAGGCATCTAGTGAGTATTTAATGAATTCGTGTTCAATTGAATTGAGCCTTACACATTTCTTTGATACAGAAAATTCTCCTTCCTTTCAGGCGAGCACTGTGCTGTTCCTTTAAAACTAGCTTCTGGAAGGCTTCCTTGACAAACAGCATTTCTCTCCATCCAGAACTATATCTAGAANAAGGCCGCTGCCTTCGGCTCAGGTCATGATCCCAGGGTCCTGGGATCGAGGCCCACATCGGGCTCTCTGCTCAGCGGGGAGCCTGCTTCCTCCTCTCTCCTCTCTCTCTGCCTGCCTCTCTGCCTACTTGTAATCTCTCTCTCTCTGTGTCAAATGAATAAATAAAAAATCTTTAAAAAAAAAATAAAACTAGCTTCTGGAAGGCTTCCTTGACAAACAGCATTTCTCTCCATCCAGAACTATATCTAGAACTGTATCTATGTCTGTACCCAGTACCCAGAACTGTATCCAGGGACTGCTAATTTTGCCTTTGTGTGGCTATGTCTGAGTTCTGGCGACTGTTCTGTCTGTTCCATCAGAGTGGAATCCTGCTCAGGACAAGGAGTAGGTTCTCTCCTTCCTGAACAGAGAAGAGGAGATTTGTTCCTTTAAAGAGCAACAGGGATGGAGCAGCGCTGGGGTAGGAGAATGCCTGACATGATCACCCCTGGTCCAGGGGCATCTGTTCCTGGGGCCTATGGGGAGGGGACAGAAGGAGTGTAATTGAGAGAAGGCCCAACCAGCTCTATCTGACTCCAGGGAATCCCAGAAGATGAGACTTGTTCCAGTGTGGGCAAAACAGGCATCTTTCTTGATGCAGTCTATGGTTGGAATAGAAAGGCCAGTGTTTTTCTGCTGCGTTTATGTATGGGGCCTGCCCTGGGATAGAGGGATAGGAAGCTGCTTTCTTACCTGTAAAATTTCTCATGTTCCCAACAGGGAGTAGGTGACTCCAGGGAAGCCTGCTAGAGGCATGATTACCTGCATACTTACCCAATCCTTTAGGTGCTTTTTAAAGGAACCAATGCAAAAACATTGTGATAGCATCTGAGATTATTTAGGGAGAGAGAATTTACACCCCAGATGGGGAAAAAAATCCCACTGAAATAGGAAGAATTGGTAACTAAATAAGGATTGAGGAATCCTTACTCTGGAAGGGAAGGTATGAGGTATCGGTCAGGAGAGACTTCCTGGAGGAGGATGCCTATGGAGCAGTTTGGGAAATAAAAGAGAGACAGATGAGTTGGAAAAGAAATGGGACAGTAATTCTGGGCTACATGGACCTTAAGGAGTCATGAAAGAATGAGACTCTTAGGAGGGATGTGTTTTTTCACATGTGAAGGGAATTTATGAACCAGGTTTGTATTCTGTATTGTGCCATAGAATCTGATTCCTGAATCAGGATGGGATGAGATATGACTCGCAGCCATCTGGAAGATAGATGGACAGAAGGATGTGGACACATAGACTCTTCCTGGGAGACAGTTGTAGCACCTGCTACAGTCATGGAGATCCTGCTCTTCAAAGTGTGGCCCATGTACCAGCAGCATGAGTGTCACCTGGGAGCTTGTAGAAATGCAGATCCTTAGTCCCCAATCCAAACCCGCTGAATCATAATCTGCATTTTTAACAGACTCCCAAGTAATTTGAATGCTGTTTCAGGTTTGAGATTGAGCATGAGGAAGAATTTTCTGTAATTAGAGGGTGACTGGGGGAGATGGGAGGGCACAGATTCTCTGGCCTTGTGAGTGACTGTCTCACTTGGGTGTGGAAAGCTTCAGATGGATTCCTGCCCAAAAACAGGGAAATGCACAAAATGAACTCTCAAAATCTTTTTTATCCTAAGATTCTATGTCAACTCCTAAAATGAAAGGCTGGGGTGGATGTGGGGTGGATGTGAGGAGGTTAGATGTGGGGATGATAGTCACAGAAGAAGAAAAAATCTTATTAGAGCATTGAAATCTGGTAAAATTTTAAAACAGGGCTTGGATTTAGGAGAATGAACTGCATTTTAGGACTCAAATAAGAATTCTAAATTTCCATATCTTTCCACTCTCCATGTATTTATTTTGTCTCATTGATGAGATTTAAAAACCTAAGGGAACAAAATGTCGCCTTTATGTATTACTTCTTTCTATGTCCAATGTCCACAAAATGATGATGATAGTAATAGCTACCATTTGCTGAGTACTACACCCTGTACTTCGTTCCAAACCCATTATGTAATCACCTATTTAATACAAAAGTTGTACGAGGTATTTTTATGCTCATTTTACAAAAGCTGAAACTAAGCTCAGAAAGGTTAAGTCATTTGTGCAAAGTGAATAGTGAAGCTATGATTTGTGCCATTGCAGCCACACAAAGGCAAAACAAGCCCCAAAGCTCATGCTGCTAAGCCCTGGGCTACACTCTACATGGAGTAGCACCTCAGTGAGGGATAGATGATCACTGAAGCTTGAAGGGTGGTGGATAATCCCAAATAAGGAATAATGAAGAAACAATTTCTCTCTGCTTTGTGACATGTGGTCAGAGACGCACTTAATGACACATACGGCTCATACTCAGACACTCTCTGTTCACCTCCACTGGGCCCCACCTGGCAGTCAGAAGCTTGGAAAGGGGGAGAGGCAGGCATGTATATTCATGACACACCTCACTGCAAGTCATGTGCGTGTGCCAAATTTATGGACATATGTGTGTGAAAATTTGAGTGGGAATACACATCAAGGAGTGGGGTATATTTATCTCAGTAGGTCAAAAAATAGGACTTTTGTGTATGGTGTATAGTCTGTGTGTGCGTGTGTGTGTGTGTGTTTGTGCACAAATCCAGAAGCAGTTCAACTGGCTATAAGGAACTCGCTCTCTTCCACTCCTGACCTGGTTAGTGTGTTTGTACCAAACCTTGATATTTATTTTTCATTACCTCTCAAAGGAACCTTGGTGAGCTTTCTCTCCAGGAAGTTCATGGCTAAGATGCTAGGCTGCTATGGAGCACCATATATGTGCTACAATCAGAAGAGATTTGCAAAGAAGGAGAAACAGCAGCCATAGGAAATCTCATCCCGTCTCTTACGTTCTAGCCTAATACACAGCCACCTTTGTCTGTACACCACCCACATAACCACTGCCCCTCTCCTGGAACCCCCTCGTGGAAGGTATTAGGAGAAGCCATTTTATTTATTTCTTTGCTTCCAAGTGGGGCTCTCTGAGTCATCCCAGAAAGTGGAGAATTAAAAATTATACTAATTAAGGAATCTAGAGTTGAGATTGTGAGAAACTGGTCATTTGTGAAACTAATTTCATAGAAAGCAACGAACTCTTGCAGAAGAAAGGTTGGTAAGAGGAGCTGAATGTCTGTTTCCTTATTTAGAAAACCTGAAGCAAAGCTCCTGGAAGCAGGAGGCAGGAGGACCTACACGTGGTTTGAAGGCAGACACAGCCCAGGAAGCCCCTCCTCCACCTTCCAATGCCAGTGCTTGGGAGACATTTTTGTGAGGGATTTTTATGACAAACTTCACTTTACACCTGACATTTAACAGCAACTCTTGTCCAGAGAAGGAGGAAATATAGATATTTATTTGCATCTAGTGTTAGAAGACCTATTAACTATGGAGAGGGAAGAAGGAGGGGTTTTTCCCTTCCCTCAGGAGTGCAAATTACCCAACTTAATTTGTGTGGTATATGCTTTTCTCAGTAATAAGATTAAGAAATCTTTTCATTAGTTTTTTTTTTCATGTTCAAGAGAATTTTATAGTTGCTAAAACATACTTCTAATTCTCTTTCATTCACTACACACTGTTTGGGGGATACTGCAGTCTAAGATTTTTATCTCTTTGAGGATATTTTTTAAGCATCATTTTTTTTTACTTTTTTTTTCATTGATCCAAGATTTCATTAGTTTTTTTGAGGGAAGATGGGGAAGAGAAGGGGACCCTTATTTCATCTGGTCCCTTGAATTCAGCTAGATAGCTATCAAATCATCCTGAACACCTGTGAATTCGACCGGCGATCTAAGAAAAGAATAACTACACCTCTACAAATAGAAAATCCACCTATTTTTGCAAGGTAGGAGGTGCAGAGAAGTGGATCTGAGGGGATATATAGGAAGATAGACTTCGGGGCGGGGGGAGGGAGCCTTTATAAGCTGCCTACCTGCAAGTGAATAAGCAGTGGAGTACAAAATGAGAACTTTTAGAAGTCTGCTCCAGTGAGGGATGTCCTTGCCTGAAAGGTGCTCAGGTGGTGGAATCCCAGGTGGGATAGTGTGGTTCCAGGATCCCCAGGGTCGCAGAAAGACCAGGGGTGCCCAAGTGTGGCAGAGTTCCCAGGCATTGGAGCAGGGAAGCCAGCTGCAATCAGTGAGCCCAGGAATCGGCTTTCAGCTCCGTGTTGCCATAAACTGAGAACCAGGGCGAAGTCATGGTTGGGTTGGGGGATG
Source organism: Ailurus styani (assembly GCA_002007465.1). NCBI lineage: Eukaryota > Metazoa > Chordata > Mammalia > Carnivora > Ailuridae > Ailurus > Ailurus styani. Next base: position 2,773,338 of record LNAC01000067.1, on the reverse strand, counting down.
GCTGTCCAAGCAGGGGTGCAGCAAGCAGCAGAACCTGTGAGATCCCCATCCCTCCCCCTGGGAGGAGCAGCATGGGTGCACACCACAGGAGTCTGCAGGGTTTGGAGAATTGAAACAGGGTCATGTCCCAGAGAAACACTTGGTCACACATTGGGAGAGAGCACAGAGTCCAGACGGGAGACCAGGGAGACAAGAGTGATTGGCAGCTTTTCTCTGAGGGTGCACTGAGGAGTGAGGCCCCGAGCTTTTGGCTCCAGGGCTGGAGATTGGAAGGCCTCCATTTTCATTCTTATCCTTTAAAGGGGCATGGAAAGCCTTCAGGGAACAAAAGCCACATAGAACATAGAGCTCCTTACACTGAGCTGGACCCCCTGCACCAAACAGCGCAAAGATACCTGAGAATCAGCACCAACAGGCTTCTCTCCCAGAAGATCAACAAGAACTTCCAGATAAGACTAAGTTACCGATAACACAGAACAGCAGAAGTCTAGGGCTAGGGGAAAATAGTATATAGAATTTGAGGTTTTTTCTCATGGTCTTTAGTCTTTCAGTTTAAAATTTCCTTTTCCTTTTTTCTTTTTTTTCCTTTCAGCTAATTTCTTACTTTATCAAATCTTTTTTGTCTTTCTTAATTTTCATTTTTACATTTACATTTTATATATACATACATACTTCACTTTCGGCTTCCTTTCATTGTATTCAATTTTATTTTATTTTTTATTTATTTTATTATTTTTTTTAATTTTATTTATTTGACAGAGAGAGAGAGAGAGAGAGAGAGA